>OU383773.1:632086-870458 GCA_910950805.1 Acrocephalus scirpaceus scirpaceus
GATTTCTCCACCATGAAAGAGTTTTCCGTCGGTTTCTCCAACGTGAATCTATCCCAAGGTGAATTTTCCATGGATTTCCCCAGGAATCCATCCCACAGCGAATTTTCCATGGATTTCTCTGCTGTGGGAAGAGTTTTCCGTCGGTTTCTCCAACGTGAATCCATCCCACAGCGAGTTCTCCATGGATTTCTCCAGGAATCCATCCCAAGGTGAATTTTCCATGGATTTCTCTGCCGTGGAAAGAGTTTTCCATCGGTTTCTCCAACGTGAATCCATCCCACAGCGAATTTTCCGCGGATTTCTCCACCATGAAAAGAGTTTTCCATTGGTTTCTCCAACGTGAATCCATCCCACAGCGAGTTCTCCATGGATTTCTCCAGGAATCCATCCCAAGGTGAATTTTCCATGGATTTCTCCACCATGAAAAGAGTTTTCCATCGGTTTCTCCAACGTGAATCCATCCCACAGCGAGTTTTCCATGGATTTCTCCCGGAATCCATCCCACAGCGAATTTTCCATGGATTTCCCCAGGAATCCATCCCGAGTTGAGTTTTCCATGGATTTCTCCGTTCCCGTGGAAGACAATTCCTCACGGATTTTTCCAAGGAGTCAAAATTTTGGGAATATCCCACTCTCCAAAGGGGTTTTGGGGTATTTTTGCCCCTCCATGGGATTCCTCCCGAGAATCTCCTGTTTTTTTCCGCGGATCTGCAGGGCCCTGCTAGGATCCAGCTCCAGGATGAACTTCCCGTTGGACGCGCCACCGGAATTTTGGGAATTTCCATTCTGGCACCTCGGAATCGTCGATTTCTGAAATTCCCGCTCTGGAATTCTGTCCATAATTGGGATTTTTTTTTTTTTAAATTCATTCTGATTCCAGAGGCGGCGCCGCCGTTCCGGGACGGGGACGTGGGAGAAGCTTCCGGCGGCTTCCCGTGAAATCCAACCCCGGAGCCTCCAGGAAAATTTGGCCGATCCGAATGGAAAAAACACAGGGATGAGCTGGAAAAAGAATGAAACGAGGCTGGAAAAATATTGGGATGAGGCCAAAAAATTACCAGGATGAGGGGAGGGAATATCAGGATGAGGGGAGGGAATATCAGGATGAGGGAAAAACTATTGGGAAAAGGAGGAAAAACCTCAAAAAAACCGTGGTGGAAAACTACGAACTCAGGGAAAAATAAATCTCAGGATGGGCTGGAAAAACAGCGGGATGAACTGGAAAAATACTGAAAACCAGGCAGAAAAAAGCACCGAAATAAAGGAGGAGAAAAAAAAACCACTGGAATGAGGCGGAAATCGCCTGGATTTGGGGATGGAGGTGGCGGCGGCGCTTTTCCGGCGCCGGAAGCTCCGAGCTTTTTCCCAAAATCACAAGGAGAAATAGTCCAGGGCTCCGTGGCCGTAGGGGTTGTAAGTCCAGACGAGGTCGGTCCTGCCGGAATTCTTCAGGAGCTGGGAAATCTCCGCCGTGGCCGCCGCCAGCAGGTGCCCGTCCATGGGCTCCTCGTAAATCCGCCGCGATCCCGGCACTCGGCGCGGCGGCTCCGGCTTGTAGCAATCCACCGGGAAGGGATAAACCACCAAGTGGAGATCCGGGAGCTCCAAGGTCTTCTGGAGGAGATCCTTGAGCGCCGCCGTGGACAGGGAGTTGCCGTAGAGTCCCAGGAAGCGCAGGCGGGAGCAGCGGCGCAGCGTGGGCAGCAGCGCGTCCAGGTGCGAGTCGGCCATGCGGCATTCCATGAGATCCAGGTGCAGCAGCGAGGCCGAGGTCTCCTCCAGGAGCAGCCGCAGAGGCTCCAGGAGGCCCTGGGAGAAGTCGTGGCCGCTCAGGTCCAAGCGCTTGAGGGCCGGAGCGTGGAAGCTTTGGGAGAGGAAGGCGAGGTCGGCGGGGACGAGGGAGCAGAAGGCCAATTCCAAGCTTTCCAAGGGCGCCTGGAGGTCGCTGGAGGGAGGGGAAAGGGGAGAGTGAGAGCCCTGAAAATTCTGGGATTTTGGAATTGTGGGGTCATGGAATCCTGGAATGACTCAGGTTACAAAGATCTCCAAGAACATCAAGTTCCAGCTTTGAGAATCATGGAATTGTGGGACCAAGGAATCGTGGAATTGTGGAATCAAATCATGGAGTCATGGAATGGCTGAGGTTGGGAAAGGTCTTGGAGACCATCAAGGTGGAGCCCTGAAAATCCTGGGAATTTGGAATGAGGAGGTCACGGAGTTATGGAATGACTCAGGTTGGGAAAGATCTCCAAGACCATCAAGTTTGACACTTGAGGATCATTGGATCACGGAGTTATGGAATTACGGATCCATGAGATCGTGGGGTCAAGGAGTTCTGGAATGGTCAAGGTCAGGAAAGGTCTCCAAGACCATCAAGTCTGACCCCAGACAACCCTGCCATTCGCAATGATCCCTGCACTGTTTGGCTCCTGGCCGTGGAAGCTTTGGGAGAGGAAGGCGAGGTCGGCGGGGACGAGGGAGCAGAAGGCCAATTCCAAGCTTTCCAAGGGCGCCTGGAGGTCGCTGGAGGGAGGGGAAAGGGGAGAGGTGAGGCCCCAGGGAACTGGGGAATTGTGAGGTTTGGAAAGGTCTCCAAGAACGTCAGGAGAGCTGGGATGGGAGCCAGGGAATCGGGGAATTGTGGGGTGGGTGAGGGTGGGAAAGGTCTTGGAGAACGTCAAGTGAGAGCCCTGAAAATCCTGGGATTTTGGAGTGATGGGGTCATGGAGTTGTGGAATGGCTGAGGTTGGGAAAGGTCTTGGAGAACATCAAGTTGGAGGCCTAAAAATTCTGGGATTTTGGAATGATGGGGTCATGGAATCCTGGAATGACTCAGGTTGGGAAAGGTCTCCAAGATCATCAAGTTGGACCCCTGAAAATTCTGGATTTTGGAATGAGGATGTCATGGAGTTATGGGATGGTGGAGGTTGGGAAAGGTCTCTGAGAACATCAAGTGAGAGCCCTGAAAATCCTGGGATTTTGGAATTATGGGGTCATGGAATCATCGAATGACTCAGGTTGGGAAAGATCTCCAAGACCATCAAATTTGACACTTGAGGATCATTGGATCATGGAGTTATGGAATTATGGATCCATGAGATCGTGGGGTCATGGAGTTCTGGAATGGCTGAGGTTGGCAAAGGTCTTGGAGAACATCAAGGTGGAGCCCTGAAAATCCTGGGATTTTGGAATGAGGATGTCATGGAGTTATGGAATGACTGAGGTTGGGAAAGGTCTTGGAGAACATCAAGTTGGAGCCCTGAAAATTCTGGGATTTTGGAGTGATGGGGTCATGGAATCATGGAATGCCTCAGGTTGGGAAAGGTCTCCAAGACCGTCAAGTTGGAGCCCTGAAAATTCTGGGATTTTGGAATTGTGGGGTCGTGGAATCCTGGAATGACTCAGGTTACAAAGATCTCCAAGAACATCAAGTTCCAGCTTTGAGAATCACGGAATTGTGGGACCAAGGAATCGTGGAATTGTGGAATCAAATCATGGAATCATGGAATGGCTGAGGTTGGGAAAGGTCTTGGAGACCATCAAGTTGGAGCCCTGAAAATCCTTGGAATTTGGAATGAGGAAGTCTTGGAGTTATGGAATGACTGAGGTTGGGAAAGGTCTTGGAGAACATCAAGTGAGAGCCCTGAAAATTCTGGGATTTTGGAGTGATGGGGTCATGGAATCCTGGAATGACTCAGGTTGGGGAAGATCTCCAAGACCATCAAGTTGGAGCCCTGAAAATCCTGGGAATTTGGAATGAGGAGGTCACGGAGTTCTGGAATGACTCAGGTTGGGAAAGATCTCCAAGACCATCAAGTTTGACACTTGAGGATCATTGGATCACGGAGTTATGGAATTACGGATCCATGAGATCGTGGGGTCATGGAGTTCTGGAATGGTCAAGGTCAGGAAAGGTCTCCAAGACCATCAAGTCTGACCCCAGACAATCCCGCCATTTGCAATGATCCCTGCACTGTTTGGCTCCTGGCCGTGGAAGCTTTGGGAGAGGAAGGCGAGGTCGGCGGGGACGAGGGAGCAGAAGGCCAATTCCAAGCTTTCCAAGGGCGCCTGGAGGTCGCTGGAGGGAGGGGAAAGGGGAGAGTGAGAGCCCTGAAAATTCTGGGATTTTGGAATTGTGGGGTCGTGGAATCCTGGAATGACTCAGGTTACAAAGATCTCCAGGAACATCAAGTTCCAGCTTTGAGAATCATGGAATTGTGGGACCAAGGAATCATGGAATTGTGGAATCAAATCATGGAGTCATGGAATGGCTGAGGTTGGGAAAGGTCTTGGAGAACATCAAGTTAGAGCCCTGAAAATCCTGGGATTTTGGAATGAGGAAGTCACGGAGTTCTGGAATGGTCGAGATCGGGAAAGGTCTCCAAGACCATCAAGTTTGACACCTGAGGATCACGGAGTTATGGAATGATGGATCCATGAGATCATGGAGTCATGGAGTTGTGGAATGGTTGAGGTTGGGAAAGGTCTCCAAGACCATCAAGTTGGAGCCCTGAAAATCCTGGGATTTTGGAATGATGGGGTCATGGAATCATGAAATTACTCAGGTTGGGAAAGGTCTCCAAGATCATCAAGGTGGACCCCTGAAAATTCTGGGATTTTGGAACGAGGAAGTCATGGAGTTCTGGAATGACTCAGGTTGGGAATGTTCTCCAAGAATGTCAAGTTAGAGCCCTGAAAATTCTGGGATTTTGGAGTGATGGGGTCATGGAGTTGTGGAATGGTTGAGGGTGGGAAAGGTCTCCGAGAATATCAAGGTGGACCCCTGAAAATCCTGGGATTTTGGAATTATGGGGTCATGGAATCCTGGAATGACTCAGGTTACAAAGATCGCCAAGAACATCAAGTTCCAGCTTTGAGAATCATGGAATTGTGGGACCAAGGAATCGTGGAATTGTGGAATCAAATCATGGAGTCATGGAATGGCTGAGGTTGGGAAAGGTCTTGGAGACCATCAAGTTGGAGCCCTGAAAATCCTGGGATTTTGGAATGAGGAAGTCTTGGAGTTATGGAATGACTCAGGTTGGGAAAGATCTCCAAGACCATCAAGTTTGACACTTGAGGATCACTGGATCACAGAGTTATGGAATTATGGATCCATGAGATCGTGGGGTCATGGAGTTGTGGAATGACTGAGGTTGGGAAAGGTCTCTGAGAACGAGTTCAAGCTTTGAGAATCATGGAATTATGGGATCAAGGAATTGTGGAATTAAATTGTGGAATTATGGAATGGTTGAGTTGGGGAAGATCTCCAAGACCATCAAGTTGGAGCCCTGAAAATCCTGGGATTTTGGAATTAGGAGGTCATGGAGTTCTGGAATGACTCAGGTTGGGAAAGGTCTCCAAGACCATCAAGTTTGACACTTGAGGATCATTGGATCACAGAGTTATGGAATTATGGATCCATGAGATCGTGGGGTCATGGAGTTATGGAATGGCTGAGGTTGGGAAAGGTCTCGGAGAACATCGAGTTTGAGCGCTGAAAATTTTGGGATTTTGGAATTACGGGGTCATGGAATCCTGGAATGACTCAGGTTACAAAGATCTCCAAGAACATCAAGTTCCAGCTTTGAGAATCATGGAATTGTGGGACCAAGGAATCGTGGAATTGTGGAATCAAATCATGGAGTCATGGAATGGCTGAGGTTGGGAAAGGTCTTGGAGACCATCAAGTTGGAGCCCTGAAAATGCTGGGATTTTGGAATTAGGAAGTCTTGGAGTTATGGAATGGCTGAGGTTGGGAAAGGTCTTGGAGAACATCAAGTGAGAGCCCTGAAAATTCTGAGATTTTGGAGTGATGGGGTCATGGAATCCTGGAATGACTCAGGTTGGGAAAGGTCTCCAAGACCATCAAGTTTGACACTTGAGGATCATTGGATCACGGAGTTATGGAATTATGGATCCATGAGATCGTGGGGTCAAGGAGTTCTGGAATGGTCAAGGTCAGGAAAGGTCTCCAAGACCATCAAGTCTGACCCCAGACAACCCTGCCATTTGCAATGATCCCTGCACTGTTTGGCTCCTGGCCGTGGAAGCTTTGGGAGAGGAAGGCGAGGTCGGCGGGGACGAGGGAGCAGAAGGCCAATTCCAAGCTTTCCAAGGGCGCCTGGAGGTCGCTGGAGGGAGGGGAAAGGGGAGAGGTGAGGCCCAGGGAATTGGGGAATTGTGGGATGGGTGAGGGTGGGAAAGGTCTCAGAGAACATCAAGTGAGAGCCCTGAAAATTCTGGGATTTTGGAGTGATGGGCTCATGGAATCTTAGAATGACTCATGTTGGGAAAGGTCTCCAAGAATGTCAAGTTAGAGCCCTGAAAATCCTGGGATTTTGGAATTATGGGATCATGGAGTTACGGAGTGGTTGAGGGTGGGAAAGGTCTCCGAGAACATCAAGGTGGACCCCTGAAAATCCTGGGATTTTGGAATGAGGAAGTCTTGGAGTTGTGGAATGGCTGAGGTTGGGAAAGGTCTCTGAGAACGAGTTCAAGCTTTGAGAATCATGTAATTATGGGATCAAGGAATTGTGGAATTAAATTGTGGAATTATGGAATGGTTGAGTTGGGGAAGATCTCCAAGACCATCAAGTTGGAGCCCTGAAAATCCTGGGATTTTGGAATTAGGAGGTCATGGAGTTGTGGAATGACTCCGGTTGGGAAAGATCTCCAAGACCATCAAGTTTGACACTTGAGGATCACTCGATCACAGAGTTATGGAATTATGGATCCATGAGATCGTGGGGTCAAGGAGTTCTGGAATGGTCAAGGTCAGGAAAGGTCTCCAAGACCATCAAGTCTGACCCCAGACATCCCTGCCATTTGCAATGATCCCTGCACTGTTCGGCTCCTGGCCGTGGAAGCTTTGGGAGAGGAAGGCGAGGTCGGCGGGGACGAGGGAGCAGAAGGCCAATTCCAAGCTTTCCAAGGGCGCCTGGAGGTCGCTGGAGGGAGGGGAAAGGGGAGAGGTGAGGCCCAGGGAATTGGGGAATTGTGGGATGGGTGAGGGTGGGAAAGGTCTCCAAGAACGTCAAGTGAGAGCCCTGAAAATCCTGGGATGTTGGAGTGATGGGGTCATGGAATCATGAAATTTCTCAGGTTGGGAAAGGTCTCCAAGATCATCAAGTTGGACACATGAAAATTCTGAGATTTTGGAATTATGGGGTAATGGAATCATGGAATGATTCAGGTTGGGAAAGATCTCCAAGAACGTCAAGTGAGAGCCCTGAAAATCCTGGGATTTTGGAGTGATGGGGTCATGGAGTTGTGGCATGGCTGAGGTTGGGAAAGGTCTTGGAGAACATCAAGTTGGAGCCCTGAAAATCCTGGGATTTTGGAATTATGGGGTCATGGAATCATGAAATTACTCAGGTTGGGAAAGATCTCCAAGATCATCAAGGTGGACACCTGAAAATGCTGGGATTTTGGAATGAGGAAATCATGGAGTTATGGAATGGTTGAGATTGGGAAAGGTCTCCAAGATCATCAAGTTTGACATTTGAGGATCACTGGATCACGGAGTTATGGAATTAGGAATCCATGAGATCATTGGGTCAAGGAGTTCTGGAATGGCTGAGGTTGGGAAATGTCTCTGAGAACGTCAAGGTGGAGCCCCAAAAATCCTGGGATTTTGGAATGATGGAGTTCTGGAATGCCTCAGGTTGGGAAAGGTCTCCAAGACCATCAAGTTTTAATTTTGGGAATCATGGAATTATGGGATCATGGAGCCAGGGAGTTGTGGAATTGTGGAGTTATGGGGTCTTGGGATAATGGAGTTATGGAATCATGGGATATTGGGATTCTGGGATCTGGGAGTCATGGAATTAATGGGATCATGGAGTTATGGGATCATGGATGTAATGGGATCATGGATGTAATGGGATCACGGAGTTATGGGGTCACGGAGCCAATAAAGTTGGGAAAGGCTTCAAGATCAAGTCCAACCTTTGGGAATCCTAGAATCAAGAAATTATGGGGTTATGGAGTCATGGACTATTGGGATCATGGGAACCTGGGTTCATTAAGGTTGGAAAAGATCTCCAAGATTGTCAAGTTCAGCCTTTGGGAATCCTGGAATCACAGAATTATGGGATGACAGAACCATTGAGTCATGAACTATTGGGATAACGGAATCATGGGATTATGGGAACATTGGGATAATGAAATCCTGGAATCAATGGATCATTCAGGCTGGAAAAGACCCTCAAGGGCGTTGAGCCCAACCTTTGGGAATTTTAGAATTAAGGAATTATAGGATCATGAACTTGTGGGATAATGGATTACTTGAGTTATAAACTATTGGGATAATGGATTTATGGGATCATGGGAGTATTGGGATAACAAAATCTTGGAATCATGGGATCACTAAAGTTGGAGAAGACCTCAAAGATTGTGAAGTTCAACCTTTGAAAATCCTGGAATCACGGAATTATGGGATCATGAAAACATGGAGTCTTGGGAATACTGGGATAATGAAATCCTGGAATCATGGGATCATTAAGATTGGAGAAGGTCTCCAAGACAATCAGGCCAAATCTTCGGGAATCCTGGAACCAAAGAATTATGGGATCATGGAATTATGGGATAATGGAATTGTTGAGTCATAAGCTATTGGGATAACGGGGTCATGGGAACATGGGAATATTGGAATAATGAAATCCTGGGATCACTAAGGTTGGAGAAGACCTCTGAGATTGTGAATTAAAGCCTTTGGGAATCCTGGAATCACGGAATGTTGGGATCATGGAATTATGAGATGACAGAATCATTGAGTCATGAACTATTGGGATAATGCATTAATGGGAACCTGGGAATATTGGGATAATGAAATCCTGGAATCACGGGGTCAGTAAATTGGAGAAGACCTCCAAGACCATCAAGCCCAATCTTTGGGAATCATGGAATTATGGGATCATAGAGTTATGGGGAAATGGAGCCATTGACTCATGAACTATTGGGATAACAGAATCACAGGAACATCAGGATAACGAAATCCTGGAACCACGGGATGGCTCAGGCTGGAAAAGACCCCCAAGATCCCCAACCCTTGGCAATCCCACCGGAGCGCAGGAAGGGCCCGGCCCGGCCCCGGCCCCGCTCCGTGGGGAACTCACCAGAGGATCTGGCGCAGGTTCCCGGAGAGGCGGGAGGATCCCAGGTTGAGCTCGCGGAGGCTGGGCAGCATTCCCAGCTGCCCGGCCAGGCACCGGATGCCGATGGCCGATTCCGGCGTCGGGCGCCGCACGTCCACGTTGCTGTACTGCAGCTTGAGGCTGCGCAGCTCCGGGAAGCGCGAGAGGTGCGGCAGGATCACCGAGAGCCCGGTCAAGCCCAAATTACGGAAGCGCAGATCCACCCTCCTGACGCAGGACGGATCCAAGGATTCCAGCAGGCTGACGATCCCGGCCAGCGAGAGCTTCTCCGCTTGGAACTCGCGGCACTTGAGGCGCAGCGGGCCGGCGGCCGCCGTCTGCAGCGCGTCGCGCAGGATCCCGTAGGACGTCCCGTTGACGAAGAGGTCGGCGTGGACGTCCACGCCGGGCGGCTGCGGGGCGGCCGCGGCCGTGGCGGCTCCGGAGCGACCTTTGTGCCTCTTGGAGCCGCGCCGTTGGAATTCCCGTTGGTGTTTGGACACCTCCACGCAAGCTTTGGCCAAAGCCACCGTGCCTGACCAGACGCTCATCCCGTCCGGAGCGCGGCCGGCGGGGTCGTCCGGAATTCCCGTCACGTCCAGCACCCGCAGGTGGCACCCGCTGGAAAAAACGGGAACAAAACGTTCCTCACATGGGGCACCAACCCTAAAACTTCTCCTTTTCTGCTCTGCCAAGGTCAGGGTGAAAAACACTCGGGAAACACCAAACTCCAGTTCGGGCTTGGTTATTTATTATTAGATTAGATATTATTAATTATTAGATTAGATATTTTCATTTATTATTAGATCACCAAGATCCAGTTCAGGCTTGGTTATTAATTATTAGATATTATTAATTATTAGATTAGATTAGATATTATCGTTTATTATTAGATCACCAAGATCCAGTTCGGGCTCGGTTATTTATTATTAGATTAGATATTAATCATTATTAGATTAGATTAGATATTATAATTTATTATTAGATCACCAAGATCCAGTTCGGGCTTGGTTATTTATTATTAGATTAGATATTATTAATTATTAGATTAGATTAGATATTATCATTTATTATTAGATTACCAAGCTCCAGTTTGGGCTTGGTTATTAATTATTAGATTAGATATTATTAATTATTAGATTAGATTAGATATTATCATTTATTATTAGATCACCAAGATCCAGTTCGGGCTTGGTTATTAATTATTAGATTAGATATTATTAATTATTAGATTAGATTAGATATTATCATTTATTATTAGATCACCAAGCTCCAGTTCAGGATTGGTTATTAATTATTAGATTAGATTAGATATTATCATTTATTATTAGATCACCAAACTCTAGTTTGGGCTTGGTTATTTATTATTAGATTAGATATTAAAATTTATAATTTTTATCATCTTTATTTCCAGACAAAATGGCGACCTGCTCTCTCTTACCGAGGGTATTGAAGAGTTATAGAACGATGGATCCATGAGATCCTGGGGTCATGGAGTTCTGGAATGGTTGAGGTTGGGAAAGGTCTTGGAGAACATCAAGTTTGAGCTTTGATAATCATGGAATTATGGGATCAGGGAATCGTGGAATTGGGGAATCAAATTATGGAATTGTTGAATGGCTGAAGTTGGGAAACGTCTCCAAGATCATCAAGTTGGACCCCTGAAAATCCTGGGATTTTGGAATGATGGAGCCATGGAATCCTGGAATGACTCAGGTTGGGAAAGGTCTCCAAGACCATCAAGTTTGACATTTGAGGATCATTGGATCATGGAGTTATGGAATTATGGATCCATCATGGCTCCTATACATTATTATCCACTAAAACCCCAGATCGAGGGGTTTTGGAGAATCATGGAATTATGGAATCCAATAATGGAATTATGGAATGGCTGAGGTTGGGAAAGGTCTCCAAGACCATCAAGCTTGACATTTGAGGATCATTGAGGAGTTACGGAATTATGGATCCATTGTGGCCCCTATACATTATTATACATTAAAACCCCAAATCCAAGGGTTTTTGAGAATCATGGAATTACGGGATCAAGGAATCGTGGAATCAAATCATGGAATTATGGAATGACTGAGGTTGGGGAAGATCTCCAAGACCATCAAGCTGGAGCCCTGAAAATCCTGGGATTTTGGAATGACGGGGTGATGGAATCTTGGAATGACTCAGGTTGGGAAAGATCTCCAAGACCATCAAGTTTGACATTTGAGGATCACAGAGTTATGGAATTATGGATCCATTGTGGCCCCTATACATTATTATACACTAAAACCCCAAATTCAAAGGTTTTTGAGAATCATGGAATTATGGAATCCAATAATGGAATTGTGGAATGACTGAGGTTGGGAAATGTCTCCAAGACCATCAAGTTTGACATTTGAGGATCATTGAGGAGTTATGGATTTACAGATCCATGAGATCATGGGGTCGAGGAGTTACGGAATGGCTGAGGTTGGGAAAGGTCTTGGAGAACATCAGGTTTGAGCTTTAAGGATCATGGAATTATGGGATTAAGGACTCATGGAATTGTGGAATCAAATCATGGAGTCATGGAATGGCTGAGGTTGGGAAAGGTCTTGGAGACCATCAAGTTGGAGCCCTGAAAATCCTGGGATTTTGGAATGATGGGGCCATGGAATCCTGGAATGACTCAGGTTGGGAAAGGTCTCCAAAACCATCAAGTTTGACATTTGAGGATCATTGGATCACAGTTATGGAATTATGGATCCATCGTGGCCCCTATACATTATTATACACTAAAAGCCCAGATGGAGGGGTTTTGGAGAATCATGGAATTATGGAATCCAATAATGGAATTGTGGCATGGCTGAGGTTGGGAAAGGTCTCCAAGACCACCAAGTTTGACATTTGAGGATCATTGAGAAGTTATGGAATTACAGATCCATGAGATCAAGGGGTCAAGGAGTCCTGGAGTGGCTGAGGTTGGGAAATGTCTTGGAGAACATCAGGTTTGAGCTTTAAGGATCATGGAATTATGGGATTAAGGACTCATGGAATTGTGGAATCAAATCATGGAATTATGGAATGGCTGAAGTTGGAAAGGTCTTGGAGACCATCAAGTTGGAGCCATGAAAATCCTGGGATTTTGGAATGATGGGGTCATGGAGTAATGGAATGACTCAGGTTGGGAGATGTCTCCAAGACCATCAAGTTTGACATTTAAGGATCATTGGATCACGGAGTTATGGAATTATGGATCCATCGTGGCCCCTATACATTATTATACACTAAAAGCCCAGATCGAGGGGTTTTGGAGAATCATGGAATTATGGAATCCAATAATGGAATTATGGCATGGCTGAGGTTGGGAAAGGTCTCCAAGACCATCAAGTTTGACATCTGAGAATCATTGGATCATGGAGTTATGGAATGATGGATCCATTGTGGCCCCTATACACTATTATACACTAAAACCCCAGATCCAGGGGTTTTGGAGAATCATGGAATAGGGGAATCAAATCATAGAATTATGGAATGACTGAAGGTGGGAAAGGTCTCCAAGACAACCAAGTTTGACATTTGAGGATCATTGAGGAGTTATGGAATTACAGATCCATGAGATCGTGGGGTAATGGAGTGGTGGAATGGTTGAGGTTGGGAAAGGTCTTGGAGAACATCAAGTTTGAGCTTTGATAATCATGGAATTACGGGATCAGGGAATCGTGGAATTGGGGAATCCAATCATGGAATTATGGAATGGATGAGGTTGGGAAAGGTCTCAGAGAACATCGACTTTGAGCTTCGAGGATCATGGAATCATGGGATCAAGGAACTGGGGAATCAAATCATGGAATTATGGCATGGCTGAAGTTGGGAGATGTCTCCAAGACCACCAAGTTTGACATTTGAGGATCACTGGATCACAGAGTTATGGAATTATGGATCCATCGTGGCCCCTATACATTATTATACACTAAAACCCCAAATCCAGGGGTTTCTGAGAATCATGGAATTATGGAATCCAATAATTGAATTATAGCATGGCTGAGGTTGGGAAAGGTCTCCAAGACCATCAAGTTTGACATTCGAGGATCATTGAGGAGTTATGGAATTACGGATCCATGAGATCAAGGGGTCAAGGAGTCCTGGAGTGGCTGAGGTTGGGAAAGGTCTTGGAGAACATCCGAGTTTGAGCTTCGAGGATCATGGAATTATGGGATTGAGGACTCATGGAATTGTGGAATCCAATCATGGAATTATGGAACGGCTGAGGTTGGGAAAGGTCTCCAAGACCATCAAGTTGGATTTTGGGACCATCATATCTGGGATTTTGATATGATGGGGTCATGGAATCCTGGAATGATTCAGATTGGGAAAGGTCTCCAAGACCATCAAGCTTGACATTTGAGGATCATTGAGTTATGGAATTACGGATCCATGAGATCATGGGGTCGAGGAGTTCTGGAGTGGCTGAGGTTGGGAAAGGTCTTGGAGAACATCAGGTTTGAGCTTTGAGGATCATGGAATTATGGGATTAAGGACTCATGGAATTGTGGAATCCAATCATGGAATTATGGAATGGATGAGGTTGGGAAAGGTCTCAGAGAACATCGAGTTTGAGCTTCGAGGATCATGGAATCATGGGATCAAGGAACTGGGGAATCAAATCGTGGAATTATGGCATGGCTGAAGTTGGGAGATGTCTCCAAGACCATCAAGTTTGACATTTGAGGATCACTGGATCACAGAGTTATGGAATTATGGATCCATTGTGGCCCCTATACATTATTATACACTAAAACCCCAAATCCAGGGGTTTGGAGAATCATGGAATCAAATAATTGAATTATGGAATGGTTGAGGTTGGGGAAGTTCTCCATCAAGTTTGACATTTGAGGATCATTGAGAAGTTATGGAATTACAGATCCATGAGATCGTGGGGTCAAGGAGTTACGGAATGGCTGAGGTTGGGAAAGGTCTCGGAGAACATCAGGTTTGAGTTTTGAGAATCATGGAATTATGGGATTAAGGAATCATGGAATTGTGGAATCCAATCATGGAATTATGGAATGGATGAGGTTGGGAACGGTCTTGGAGAACATCGAGTTTAACCCCTGAAAATCCTGGGATTTTTCAGTTACAGGGTCATGGAATCCTGGAATAACCCAGGTTGGGAAAGATCTCCAAGACCATCAAGGACCCCTGAAAATCCTGGGATTTTGGAATGATGGGGTCATGGAGTTCTGGAATGACTCAGGTTGGAAAAGGTCTCCAAGACCATCAAGTTTGACATTTGAGGATCATTGAAGAGTTACGGAATTACAGATCTGTGAGATCACGCCATCAATGCGTTACGGATTAATTGATCATTCCCCATGGAATAATTAGAGGTAATTAATTACCGATGACACCCCCATTAATTAAACTTTCCCACCCACCTGGAATCGCTGCCGGGCTCTTCCAGCTGCCGCCGCAGCTGCGCCACCACGGCCAGGATGACGGCCTGCACGCAGAGCTTGCAGGGGTGGTCGCGCAGCAGCTCCCGGCGCCCCACCAGGCGCTGGAAGTTGAGCACCGGGAAAGGCCAAGCGCTCACCAGGTCCCGCAGCACCAGGGGCCGCCCGTCCAGGAAGGCGGCTTGGAAGAGGATGGGGTAAAGATGGGCGGGAAGGGCGGGGAGGATGGGCAGGGGGTGGTGGGCGACGATGCGGCGGGCGCAGAGGAAGAGGAGGGAATCCGAGTAGCCGGGCGGGAGTTGGCGTTTGGGGATGCACGGAGGGATTTGGGTGGAGGAGCGGCTGCGGGAGGGAGCCATGGTGGGATTTTTTTTCTTCTCTCCCTCTCCTCCTGGCGGGAATGTTCTGGAAGTTCAGGGGTTTCCCCCTTTGGAGAAAGGGAACCTGAGGGAGAAATGGGGGTGCAGGGTGGGGTAGGTAAGGGGGGGATGGGATGGTGAGAGGGGGGGAAGGGTGAGTGGAGGTTGTTGGAAAATGGGGTTCTAGAGTACCCCCTAAAGAGCTCACTGAGGGACCCCAAAACCAGGTCAGGGACCCCAAAAACAGGCCAGGGAACCCAAAACCAAGCCAGGGACCCCTAAACCAGTCCAGGGACACCTAAACCAGTTCAGGGACACCTAAACCAGTCCAGGTACTCCCCAAACCAGTCCAGGTACCCCCAAACTAAGCCAGGGACCCCAAAACCAGTCCAGGGATCCCCAAAATTAGTTCAGGGACCCCTAAACCAGTCCAGGGACCCCAAAACCAAGCCAGGGAACCCAAAACCAGGTCAGGGACCCCAAAACCAGGTCAGGGACCCCAAAACCAGGTCAGGGACCCCTAAACCTCTCCAGGAATCCCCCAAACCTCCCCCAAACAATCCAGGGACCTCCAAAACTACTCCAGGGACCCCAAAACTACTCCAGGGACCCCCCAAACCTCCCCAAACCAGTCCAGGGATCGCCAAAACCAGTTCAGGGACCCCAAAACCAGTCCAAGGATCCCCAAACTAAGCCAGGGACTCCAAAACCAGTTCAGGGACCCCTAAACCTGCCCAGGGACCCCAAAATCAGTCCAGGAACCCTTCAAACCTCCCGAAACCAGTCCAGGGACCCCCAAATTAGTTCAGGGACACCTAAACCTCTCCAGAAACCCCCAAAACCTCCCCAAAACAAACCAGAGATCTCCAAAACTACTGCAGGGACCCCAAAACCACCCCAGGGACACCTAAACCAGTTCAGGGACACCTAAACCTGTCCAGGAACCCCCCCAAAACCAGTCCAGGGACCCCCCAAACCTCCCCAAAACCAGTCCAGAGACCTCCAAAACCAGTCCAGGGACCCCCAAACTGAGCCAGGGACCCCAGAATTAGTTTAGGGACCCCAAACCTGTCCAGGAACCTCCCAAACCTCCCCAAACCAATCCAGGAACCCTCAAAACTACTCCAGGGACCCCAAGAACAGTTCAGGGACCCAAAAACCACTTCAGGGACACCAAAACCAGTCCAGGGACCCCAAAACCACTCCAACGACCCCCAAACTAAGCCAGGAACCCCCAAACCAGTCCAGGGATCTCCAAACTAAGCCAGGGACCCCAAACCAGGCCAGGGACCCCTAAACCAGGGACGCCTAAACCTCTCCAGGAACCCCCAAAAACCTGTCCAGGAACCCCCAAAACCTCCCCAAACCAATTCAGGGACCTCCAAAACCACTCCAGGGACCCCAAAATTAGTTCAGGGACCCCAAAACCACTGCAGGGACTCCCCAAACCAATCCAGGGGCCTCCAAACCATTCCAGGGACCCCAAAACCACTCCAGGGATGCCAAAACCACTCCAGGGACTCCAAACCAGGCCAGGGATACCCAAACTAAGCCAAGGACCCAAAACCAGTCCAGGGACCCCAAAACTACTCCAGGGACCCCAAAACCACTTCAGGGATGCCCAAACTAGACCCCAAAACCTGTCCAGGGACCCCAAAACCTGTCCAGGGACCCCCCAAAAACCAGTCCAGGGATCCCCCAGATCTCCCCAAAGCAGTCCAGGGACCCCAAATCAGTCCAGGGATTGCCTAAATCACTCCAGGAACCCCTTAAACCCATTCAGGGACCCCAAAATCAGTTCAGGGACTCCCCCACCCACAAACCAGTCCAGGGATCTCCACCCCAAACAAATCCAGGGACCCCAAACCAGTCCAGAAACCCCCAAATCCAGGTCAAGGACCCTAAAATCCCCCAAAACCAGTCCAGAGGTACCCCAAACCCAGTTCAGGGTCCCCTCCTCAAACCAATCCAGGCACCCCCAAACCGGCTTAGGGATCCCCCAAAACCACTCCAGGGATTCCCGAGACACCCCAAAACTATTCCAGGGACCCCAAACCAGTCCAGGCACCCCCAAACCAGCCCAAGGCACCCACAAACCAGTCCAGGGACCCCCAGACCAGTCCAGGGACCCCCAAACCAGTCCAGGGACCCCCAAAACAGTCCAGAGATACCCCAAAACCAGTTCAGGGACCCCAAACCAGCCCAGGGCACCCCCAGATCCCCCCAAATCAGCTCTGGGACCCCAAATCAGTCCAGAAACCCCCAAACCAGTCCAGGGACCCCAAACCAGCCCAGGGCACTCCCAGATTCCCCCAAATCAGTCCCGGGACTCCCCAAATTCTCTTAAACCAACCCAGGGACCTCCCCTTAAATCCTACCCCAGGGATCCCCCTAAACCAGCCCGAGGATCCCCAAAATGCAACCCCCGCTCTCCTCAAGGCTTCCCCTGCCCGGGGGTCCCCCCAAGCCCCCCCCAACCCCTCAGGGACCCCCCTGGACCCCCCAGTCCAGCCCGTCCCACCTACAGGGTCCTCCCCATCCTTCCCAATCTAGGCCGGGACCCCTCCCCCACCCCTCTAAACCCACCCAAGAGCGCCCCCAGGTCCCCTCAACACCCACGGGGTCCCCTCAATGTCCTGAACCCCCCTCAGGACCCCCCCGAACCCCCAAACCGGCCCCGGCGCCCTCCCCCCAACATGGCGTCCCCCACTCACCGCCTGCCCGCAGCCCCCACCCGCCCCTGCCCGTACGGAAACTCCACCTCCAGGTTTATGCGTTGCGTCCGCCAATCAGCGAGCGAGGTCCACCCTAGGGGCGGGTCTTCGCATTTTTATTGGATTTCACAGCTGTCAGTCAAGGCTCAACAGCGCTTCGCATTGGTTGTGGTTGAATGGGCGGGCGCTTCGTGCTACTCTAGTGTTCATTGGTTTATATTGCTGTCAATCACAAATCCCTGCTTTCCTATTGGCTGGAGCGCGGGCGGAGCGGGAGGTTCGCTCTGAGGCGACCCTGGAGTCCTCCCCTCCCTCCCCCCCCCACTTCGAGTTTTCCTCGATCCCTGATCCCGGTCCCGATCCCAATCCCGATCCCAATCCCAATCCCGGTTCCAATCCCCGATCCCGAGGCTACGGAGCAGCACCGGGACCTGAGGGCGCTGCTGAAGCGCTGAGAAACGAAATTCCTGCGGGAACGGCGGCCGAAACCCCGCCAGGTGCTCCTGAGGGGCCTCAGCGGGAATTTATCCCTGAAGGGAAAAGGCGAGAAAATCCCTGAGGGGAATGCCTGGAATGCCAGGGGTTGGTTTAGGTGGGGGCTGGGATAATCCATGGGGTGGTTTGAGGGGTTTTAGGATGGTTTTGGGGGGCTCTGGGATGGTTTTGGGGGCTCTGGGATGGTTTTGGGGTGCTCCGGAATGGTCTTGAGGGGTTTTGGGGTGATCTTGAGGGGCTTTAGGATGGTATTGAGGGGCTTTAGGGGTGATTTTGGGGCCTCTGGGATGATTTGGGGGACTCTGGGATAATTTGGGGGCTCTGGGTTGGTTTTGGAGGCTCTGGGATTGTTTGGGGGGGCTCTGGGATGGTTTTAGGGGACTCTGGGATGGTTTTAGGGGACTCTGGGATTGTTTTGGGGGCTCTGGGATTGTTTTGGCAGGCTCTGGGATGGTTTTAGGGGGCTCTGGGATATTTGGGGGGGCTCTGGGATGGTTTTGGGGGCTCTGGGATTGTTTTGGGGGCTCTGGGATGGTTTTAGGGGGCTCTGGGATGGTTTTGGGGGCTCTGGGATGTTTTGGGGGGCTCTGGGATGGTGTTGGGGGCTCTGGGATGGTTTTGGGGGGCTCTGGGATGAGTTTTGGGGGCTCTGGGATGGTTTTGGGGGCTCTGGGTGGTTTTGGGGGGCTCTGTGGTGGTTTGGAGGGTTCTGGGCTGGTTTTGAGGGGTTCTGGGGGCTCTGGAATGATTTTGGTGGATCTGGGATGATTTTGAGGGGCTCTGGGATGGGTTTTGGGGCTCTGGGATGATTTTGGGGGCTCTGGGATGATTTTGGGGCTCTGGGATGGTTTTGGGGGGCTCTAGGATGATTTTGAGGGGCTCTGGGATGGTTTTGGTCTCAGAGAATTTTGAGGGGCTTTAGGATGGTTTTGGGAGGATCTGGGATGGTTTTGGTGTGTCTGGGATGGGTTTTGGGGCTCTGGGATGATTTTGAGGCTCTGGGATGGTTTTAGGGTGTCTGGGATGATTTTGGGGTCTCTGGGATGGTTTTGGGGTGGTTTTGGGGCGCTGGAGAGGGTGAGGATCCCTGGGCTGGTTTAGGGGGTCTGGGACGGTCCATGGAGCGGTTTTGGGGGGCTCTGGGATTCTTTAGGGGGCTCTGGGATGGTTTTGGGGTGCTCTGGAGATTTGGGGACACTTGGGGACATTTGGGGACACCCCGAACCCCAAAATCACCAGGACCCATCTGCTCTTTCCATCCGGAGCTTTATTCACACGCGGGGGGAGGGGCTCGGAACCCCCCCCCAAATTACAGAATTCGGGTGCCCCTGAGTGGGGGACCCCAAAATCCAAACCCCCTCCCCCCCTCATTGGAGGAGGAGGAAAATTCTCGAAGGAATTCCCGAGGGAATTCCCGGGATTTCAGAGGAGGGGAAAAAAAATCCCAGGGTGGGGGGAGGGGCGGGTCCGTCCCTTTAATTTTTTCTTTATTTTTCTCGTCTTTTTTTCTTTATTTTATTTTTTTAATAATAATAATTAATAATAATAAATAAAAACCTCGAGGCTTAAAAAAAAAAATCCCAAAAATCAAAAAAAATCCAACGGGAAAAAAGGAAGGGGAAAAAATTTGAAAATGAACGAGCTGCTCCCGGGAATTAATGAGTCGTTAATTGGAAATTAATTAATTTAATTAATTAAGGGGGGAAAGGAGGGCGGGGTCCCCTGGCAGTGAGCAGAGCTGGGAGGTAGAGCTGGGTTGTCCCCATCACCCCCAGTTTGGGGACCCCCCCCCACCCCCAAATTTGGGGATCCCCACCTCAATTTGGGGATCATCCCCACCTTGGGGACCCCCTCCATGGGACCTCCTGATTTTGGGGACCCCCTCCTTGCGACTCCCCCATTTTGGGGATCTCCATTTTGGGGACCCCCCCCCCACCTTGGAGACCCCCTCCATGGGACCTCCTCATTTTGGGGACCCCCTCCTTGCGACTCCCCCATTTTGGAGACCTCCCAATTTTGGGGACCACCTCCATGGGACCCCCTCATTTTGGGGACCTCACAAGTTTGGGGACCCCCTCCATGGGACCCCCCCCACCTTGGGGACCTCCATTTTGAGGACCCCCTCCTTGCGACTCCCCCATTTTGGGGACCCCCCCCACCTTGGGGACCCCCTCCATGGGACCTCCTCATTTTGGGGACCCCCTCCTTGCGACGCCCCCATTTTGGGGACCTCCATTTTGGGGACCCCCTCCATGGGACCTCCTGATTTTGGGGACCCCCTCCTTGCGACTCCCCCATTTTGGAGACCTCCCAATTTTGGGGACCTCCATTTTGGGGATCACCTCCATGGGACCCCCTCATTTTGGGGACCTCACAAGTTTGGGGACCCCCTCCATGGGACCCCCCCACCTTGGGGACCTCCATTTTGGGGACCCCCTCCTTGCGACTCCCCCCTTTTGGGGATCTCCATTTTGGGGACCCCCCCCACCTTGGGGACCCCCTCCATGGGAGCTCCTGATTTTGGGGACCCCCTCCTTGCGACGCCCCCTATTTTGGGGACCTCCATTTTGGGGACCCCCTCCATGGGACCTCCTCATTTTGGGGACCCCCTCCTTGCGACTCCCCCATTTTGGAGACCTCCCAATTTTGGGGACCACCTCCATGGGACCCCCTCATTTTGGGGACCTCACAAGTTTGGGGACCCCCTCCATGGGACTCCCCCACCTTGGGGACCTCCATTTTGGGGACCCCCTCCTTGCGACTCCCCCATTTTGGGGACCCCCCCCACCTTGGGGACCCCTCCATGGGACCTCCTCATTTTGGGGACCCCCTCCTTGCGACTCCCCCATTTTGGGGACCTCCATTTTGGGGACCCCCTCCATGGAACCCCATCATTTAGGGGACCTCAAAAGTTAGGGAACCCCCATTTTGGGGACCCCCCCCATGGGATCTTCTTATTTTGGGGACCCCATTTTGGGGACCCCCTCCATGGGACCCCCTCATTTTGGGGACCTCCATTTTGGGGACCCCCTCCATGGGACCCCCTCATTTTGGGGACCTCCATTTTGGGGACCCCCTCCATGTGACTCCCCCATTTGGAGGACCTCCCAGTTTTGGAGATCTCCAATTTGGGGACCATTCCCACTTTGGGAACCCCATTTTAGGGACCATCACCACCTTGGGGACCCCCCATTTTGGGGACGCCCTCCATGGGACCCCTAATTTTGGGGACCTCCATTTTGGGGACCCCCCATTTTGGGGACGCCCTCCATGGGACCCCTAATTTTGGGGACCCCCATTTTAGGGACCGTCACCACCTTGGGGACCTCCCCATTTTGGGGACCCCCTCCATGGAACCTCCCCCGCTTTGGGAACCCCCATTTTAGGGACTGTCACCACCTTGGGGACCCTCACCTCAATTTGGGGACCCCCACCCCAATTTGGGGACCCCCTCCCACCTTGGGGACCTCCTCCATGGGACTATTTTGGGGACCTCATCTTAGGGACTCCCCCACTTTGAGACCCACCCAATGTGGGAACCTCCCAAATTTGGGGACCCCCTCCATGGGACCCCCCTATTTTGAGGACCCCCTCCATGGGACCCCCACCCCAACTTGGGGACCTCACCCATGGGACCCCCAATTTGGGGACCTCACCCATGGGCCTCCACCCCAATTTGGTGACCTCATCCTAGGGACCCCCCAACTTTGGGACCCCCCCATTTTGAGGACCTCAACCATGGGACCTCCCCACTTTGGGACCCCTCATTTTGGGGACCTTCTCCATGGGACCTTCACCCCAATTTGGGGACCCCCTCCATGGGACCCCCTGATTTTGATGATCTCCCACCCATGGGACCCCTCCATTTTGGGACCCCTTATTTTGGGCACTTCCCACCCATGGGACCCCTCCTTTTGAGGACCCCCACCCCATTTTGGGGACCCCCTCCATGAGGGACCTCCCCCACTTTGGGACCCCCCATTTTGGGGACCCCCTCCATGGGACCTCCCCATTTTGAGGACCTCACCCATGGGTCCCCTCTACTTTGGGACCCCCCATTTTGGGGACTCCTCCCATGGGACCTCTCATTTTGAGGACCCCCCCCCTCACCCACGGGACCCTCCTACTTTGGGACCTCTCCATTTTGGGGACCTCCCACCCATAGGACCCCACCCCACCCATGGGGACCTTCCCAGGAACTTGGGGACCCCCCCACCCATGGGACCCCCTTGGCCTTGGGGACCTGGAGGAGATTTGGGGTCACCAAGGTGGGACCTGATGGAGCTTTGGGGGTCACCAAGGTGGGACCTGGTTGATATTGGGGTCACCAAGGTGGGACCTGATGGAGCTTTGGGGGTCACCAAGGTGGAACCTGGTTGATATTGGGGTCACTGAGGTGGGACCTGGAGGAGATTTGGGGGTCACCAAGGTGGGACCTGGCAGAGATTTGGGGTCACCAAGGTGGGACCTGGTGGAGCTTTGGGGGTCACCAAGGTGGGTCCTGGTGGAGCTTTGGGGGTCACCAAGGTGGGACCTGGAGAAGATTTGGGGTCCATCAAGGTGGGACCTGTTGGAGGAGCTGGAGGAGATTGGGGAGCACCAAGGTTGGACCTGGAGAAGGTTGGGGGGTGCTCAGGTGGGACCTGGAGCGGGTGATGGTGCCCAGGTGGGTCCTGGAGGATCTGGAGATTTGGGGCCACCAAAGTTGGACCTGGAAGTGGTGGGGCCACCAAAGTGGGGACCTGGAAGAGGTTTGGGGCCACCAAGGTGGGACCTGGAAGAGGCTGGGGACACCAAGGGGGTCCTGGTGGAGATTTGGGGTCACCAAGTGGGACCTGATGGACATTCGGGGTTACCAAGGTGGAACCTGGTGGAGCTTTGGGGGCCACCAAGGTGGGACCTGGAGAACATTTGGGGTCACCGAGGTGGGACCTGGTGGAGGTTGGGGCGCACCAAGGTTGGACCTGGAGGACCTGGAGAAGATTTGGGGTCACCAAAGTGAAACCTGGAAGAGGTGGGAGCACCAAGGAGGAACCTGGTGGAGATCTGGGGTCACCAAGGTGGGTCCTGGAGGAGATTTGGGGTCACTAAGGTGGGACCTGGAGGAGATTTGGGGTCACCAAGATGGGTCCTGGAAGAGGTGGGAGCACCAAGGTTGGACTTGGAGGAGATCTGGGGGGACCTGGAGGAAGTTGAGGGGTGCTCAGGATGGACCTGGAGCAGATGATGGTGCCCAGGTGGGTCCTGGTGGACATTTGGGGTCACTGAGGTGGGACCTGGTGGAGATTTGGGGTCATCAAGGGAATCCTGCTGGAGGTTGGGGGGGGCGCACCAAGGTTGGACCTGGAGGACCTGGAGAAGATTTGGGGTCACCAAGGTGGGACCTGGAGGAGATCTGGGGACACCCAGGTGAAACCTGGAAGAGGTGGGGACACCAAGGTGGGAGCTGGTGGAGACCTGAGGGGACCAGGAGGACCTGGAGGGAGTTGGGGGGTACCAAGGTTGGTCCTGAAGAAGACTGGGGGCCACCAAGGTGGGACCTGGAGGAGGAGATTTGGGGTCACCAAGGTTGGACCTGGAGAAGGTTTGGGGTCACCAAGGTGAGACCTGGAGGACCTGGAGATGATGGGGACCTCCAAGGTGGGCCCAGGAGGAGATCAGGGACACCAAGATAAGTCCTGGAGGACACTGGGGACACCTGGGCAGGACCAAGTGGAGATGGGTGTCCAGGTGGGTTCTGGAGGAGATGATGGACACCAGGATGGGTCTGGGAAGAGCAGGAGGAGATGTTGGACCCCAAGATCACTCCAGGAATTGATGATGGACACCAAGATGGGTTCAGGAGGACCAGGAGGAGATGATGGACACCAAGGTCAGTCCAGGAATTGATGGTGGACCCCAAGATGGGTTCAGGAGAACCAGGAGGAGATGATGGACACCAAGATGGCTCCAGGAGAAGATGATGGACACCAAGATGGCTCCTGTAGGACCAGGAGGAGTTGTTGGACACCAAGAAGGGCCCAGAAGATCCAGGAGCAGATGGCAGGTCCTGGGACAGGTCCAACAGGGCCGGGCAGACCCGGTGGGAGCTGGGACAGGTCCTGGTGGTACCAACGTGTGTGGGACAGGATGGACACGGTGACACATGGGGACATCCAGCCCACCCAGCTCCTCCAGGATGGACAATCGGCCACCACCACCCCGTCCCGGGCCACCACTCCCATGGGACCTCCCAAGTCTTGTCCCTGTCACCAGTGGTCCCTTGGTGTCCAGGTGAACTTCTCCCACCTTCCCAACCCCATGGAGACCCCACAGAGCCGGGATGTTCCTCAGGACACCCCGGCGAAGAACCAGCCAGTGACACGGCCAGAAGGTCGGGATGGACCTCAAGGACTTCTTCTCGTCTCTGTGTCCGGGTGGGAAGGGACGGAGACAATCGCTGGACGTTGTCTGCCCATGAGGTCTGGCTGGAGATGGAGCTCACCACGTGGTGAAGTTGGAGAACCTCATGGACCTCCCGGTTCTTGGTAGAGATGGAGCCCACCATGTAGTGGAGAACCTCATGGACCTCCCGGTTCTTGGTGGAGATGGAGCTCACCACGTGGTGGAGAACCTCACGGAACCCCCCAGTTCTTGGAGATGGAGCTCACCACGTGGTGAAGTTGGAGAACATCAGGGACCTCCTGGTTCTTGGTGGACAAAGAGCTCACCACTCAGTGAAGAACTGCATGGACCTCCTGGTTCTTGGTGAAGATGGAGCTCACCATATGGTGAAATTGGAGAACCTCATGGACCTCCTGGTTCTTGGACATGGAGCTCACCATGTGGTGAAATTGGAGAACCTCATGGACTTCCCAGTTCTTGGTGGAGATGGCGCTCACCACACAGTGAAGAACCTCATGGACCTCCCGCTTCTTGGTGGAGATGGAGCTCACCATGTGGTGAAGTTGGAGAACTTCATGGACCTCCCAGTTCTTGGTGGAGATGGCGCTCACCACGTTGTGAATATGGAGAACCTCATGGACTTCCCAGTTCTTGGGAGATGGTGCTCACCACACAGTGAAGAACTTCATGGACCTCCCAGTTCTTGGTGGACATGGAGCTCACCACGTGGTGAAGTTGGAGAACCTCATGGACTTCCCAGTTCTTGGTGGAGATGGCGCTCACCACACAGTGAAGAACCTCATGGACCTCCCGCTTCTTGGTGGAGATGGAGCTCACCATGTGGTGAAGTTGGAGAACTTCATGGACCTCCCAGTTCTTGGTGGAGATGGAGCTCACCACGTAGTGGAGAACCACATATGGCGGAGATGAAGCTCACCACATGGTGAAGAACCTCATGGACTTCCCAGTTCTTGGTGGAGATGGAACCCACCACACGGTGGAGAACCACACGGACCTCCCGCTTCTTGGTGGAGATAGGTGCCACCACCTGGGGGACTTGGACCCTCGGAGGGGATGGGGCCGGTGGTGGGGTGGGGCTATAGGACGCCCTCCATGAAGCTGGTGTCCAGGTGCTGGATGAGGACGCGGATGAAGGACATCTCCTTGCGCGTGTTCTCGAAGATGACCCGCGGGTCGTCCGACTGGCAGCGCAGGCAGTTGGGCGCCATCACCATGGCCAGGTTGTTGACGTCCATCTTGGTGACGGCCACGTTGGCCGGCTGCACGAAGACCTAGAGGTGGTGGGAGGAGAAAAGGTGGAGGTCATAAAGATGGGGTGGAAGGACCACATGGAGCTGGTTCTTCACCATGTGGTGACTTTGGAGGACCCAAAACCACCTCAGGAGAAGGAACCAGGGGGGTCACCAGGAGCAGGAACATCTGGAGTGGGGTGGAGGTGATGGGATTGGTGGGAGATGGGTGGAAGGACCTCATGGACCTCCTGGTTCTTGGGGGGGATGGAGGTCACCATGTGGTGAAGTTGGAGAACCTAAAACCACCTCAGGAGAAGGAACCAGGAGGGTCACCAGGAGCAGGAACATTTGGAGTGGGGTGGAGGTGATGGGATTGGTGGGAGATGGGTGGAAGAACCTCATGGAACTCCTGGATGGAGGAGATTGGGGCCACCACGTGGTGACCTTGGAGAACCCAAAACCACCTCAGGAGAAGGACCAAGCCAGGAGGTCACACAAGAGGACACAAAAACTCATGGGGTGGAAGGAGGAAGATGGAGGTGATGGGGTTGGTGGAACTCCTGGTTCTTGAGGGAGATGGAGCTCACCACGTGGTGACCTTGAAGAACCCAAAAGCACCTCAGGAGAAGGAACCAGGAGGGTCACCAGGACCATGAACTCATCGGGTGGCAGGAAAAAGATGGAGATGATGGGATTGGTGGAACTCCTGGTTCTTGAGGGAGATGGAGCTCACCATGTGGTGACCTTGGAGAACCCAAAAGCACCTTGAGGGAAAGGACCAGAAGGGTCATCCAGGAAGCCATGAACACCTGGGGTGGGTGGAGGTGATGGGATTGGTGGGAGATGGGTGGAAGGACCTCATGGAAGTCCTGGTTCTTGGGGGGGATTGGGGTCACCATGTAGTGAAGTTGGAGGACCCAAAACCACCTCAGGAGAAGGAACCAGGAGGGTCACCAGGAGCAGGAACATCTGGAGTGGGGTGGAGGTGATGGGATTGGTGGGAGATGGGTGGAAGGACCTCATGGAACTCCTGGATGGAGGAGATTGGGGCCATCACGTAGTGAAGTTGGAGAACCCAAAACCACCTCAGGAGAAGGAACCAGGAGGGTCACCAGGAGCAGGAAATCATGGAATGGGAGGAAGAAGATGAAGATGATGGGTTTGGTGGAACTCCTGGCTCTCAGCCTTGACCTTGAAGAACCCAAAATCAGCTCAGGAGAAGAAACCAGAAGGGTCGACCAGGGTCACAAACTCATGAGATGGGAGTAGGAAGATGGAGATGATGGGGTTGGTGGAACTGCTGGTTCTTGAGGGAGATGGAGGTCACCATGTAGTGAAGTTGGAGAACCCAAAACCATCATAAGAAACCAGAAGGGTCAACCAGGGGCATGAACTCATGGAGTGGTAGAAGGGAGATGGAAGTGGTGGGATTGGTGAACTCCCAAGTTCTTGACCACCACATGGTGACCTTGGAGAACCCAAAACCACCTCAGGAGAAGGAACCAGGAGGGTCACCAGGAGAACAAACTCATAGGATGGCAGGAAAAAGATGGAGATGATGGGGCTGTGTGAGAGTCGGCCCGAAGACCCTCAATTTTGTCTCACGCTTTTTGTCATGGAGACTTTGGGGGGGGGACGAGAGGGAAACCAAGAGCTGATGTAACTGCTACCAGAATTGCCATTCTGCCCAGGTGTGTTTGCTTGGGAACAGAGTTCCCGGACATACATCCTGCTGAAACAATGGTAGTCGCAGCACGCTACACTGCCCCTGGATTCTGGACCACCTGTGCCTGAGGTGTAGCAGCACAGCTTGCCCTGTTCTCCCCCCCCCCGCATTGTGCATGGGCCTGGACTCCATCACGGGACTTCTCCTCCCTCGCATTGAGTATTGGGCCTGGACTCCATCACGGGACTTCTCCCCCCCTCTCCTTGTGCATTGGGCCTAGACTCACGAGATTTCTCCCCCACTCTGGAGAACTATATATTCTGCCTCAGAAGAGACCCCTTTCGAGGACCTCCCCACGGAAAACGAAGATCTATCAGCTCCACGAGGGTTCTGCGAAGACAAATCTATTAGCGGGGCGCTACGAGGATTTGCGAAGGCGGACCTATTGGATTGCTGCGAGGACTTCGTCTCTCTCTGTGGTAATTATATCCTATCTGTCCTATCTCTCTTCTCTCTTGCTTTTATCTACATAGTTCTCTCTCTCTCTCATTTCTTTCTCTTGTTATTGCACATCATTTTGGTGGATACATTGAATAAAGTATATCGGCTTTGGTGGGTACATTGATATATTGAATAAAGTATACTGATTTTGGTTAAACAGCATTTTTGGCCTCCTTTGTACTCTAAGAACTAAATACGAACTTAGTTCACTTTGAACGGGTCGTAACATTAATTGGCGTCACGGACACGGACTCTGATTAGACAGAGAGGTTGCAAGGGCTTTTGTGTAGTCTGTAACAGGGGAAGGATCTTCACTCCAGCCGCACCTAGCACGCCTCGCTTGAGGTAGTTGCTAGAAAGCAAGGGGGGTGCTGAGATTTCCCGCAAACTGCACAAACCCTGAAGGAAAGCGACCTCATGCTCTATTGAGTGTTCTGTCTTCAGAGTTTCACTAAAAGGTTCTCTGAGTGCAAAAGAGTTTGTTCTGTTGTTGTTGTTGTTGTTGTTGTTGTTGTTATTGTTGTTGTTGTTACTGTTGTTGTTGTTGTTTTGTATGTGTGTAAACTGTTTTGTAATATCCCTGTTTAGTTAGGTATTACCTTCCCTAGTAACTTCCCTTTAGCCCCCCCCCCCCCCCACAACAAGAAAAGTAAAATGGATAAAAGTAAAAAAAATGCACTATATAGCTTGTTAGCAAAATTCAATGCCAAACCCTCACCTGTAGGAGATGTTTGGGCTCAAAACAATTGGTTTAATCCAGAAAACGTTATTGATAGAATTTGTTCATTACAACGAGAATCTAAATTTAGACTTGGCAAAGACAAAGCTATAATTTGTTCTGTTCTTGGAGCTTGTCTAAATGCCGCGATCGAGAGCCGCCTTAAGTGGTACGGAGATGAAAAAGTTATTACTGATTCTCTCCAAGATCTCGTAAAGATTTTACAAAAACAACTTGAAGAAGAAAGGAAAGAAAATCAGTTATTGAGAGATGCTTTAAGAACTGAGTATCTCAATTCAATAAATTCTGACTCCCCTAAGGAGACAGAAGAAAAAGAAATTCTCCACACCAAAATTTATCCACATAAAGAGTTAGAATCTGCTAAAAATTGTGGAGAATTCTGTTGTCCTCATTTAAGACCTTTAATTAAAACTGAATACAATTACATCAACAATGAGGACTTAGAACCACAAATTACAACCAGAGAAATCCCTTACTCTGCAACAGAGTTAGTTAAACTAAAGAAAGAATACAGCAGGCTTCCACAAGAAACTGAAACTGAATATGTATTCCGCTTATCTCTCACAGGAGGTGATCAAATTAAATTAACAGAAACAGAAGCTTCGGGATATTGGGGGCACGGAGTCTTCTTGACAACTGGAGATAAACGTGATACGTGGTCCATAACCCAGCGAGCAGCCTTCTGGGCTGGTGGGATTAACCCATTAGAAAGGGGAGATCCTGTAATCATACCTACCTCCCCTGACCAAATACTAGAAAGTGTCCAAAAGACAGCCTGCTTGCAAATGATACATGAAAGAAAACTTATCCCTGGATTTGAATCTCCCATGCAACTTCCTGTGAAAGCTGAACTTATGACTCCTTTAATTCGTGGGCTCCCAGAATTTCTTAAACCAACAGCAATTGCTTTGCAAAAAACCATAGCTACTTTAGGCCCTGTAGAAAGGCTTGATAGATTCCTCCGGAATCCAACAGACCGAACAGTCTCTACTGACTCTAGTTTCACCCCTCACTCCAGCCCCTCTCAGCCTCCAGCTATTCATGCTAACACATCTAACAGTGACCACAAGATCTGGGTGTGGGGTGACATTGCAGTAGAATTAATTACCTATTGTAGGCAATATGGTCCTATAAACACAACAGATGACAAATCACAGAGAACAAAAGGTATCAGGTATGTTGAAACCCCCAGCAGTGAAAAGACAGAAAAAGTAAAACACGTCACCCAACGCCAACGCTGGTGGTTATTAGGTATTAAAAAAGGTATCCCAAAAGATATCATGGATGGGTTACCTCTTGATAAACTTCAGATGATAATTTCTAACTGGCATTGTAAGAGAAATACGCCAACACAAGCCCACACAAATAAAACACTACCTGACACACACCCGCCCTCCCAAACTCCTGGCATTAAGCCCAGAAATAACTTAACAACTGAACCCAGCGCACCTCGCCCCTTTCAGCATTTGGGCAGTAAGCCCATGAATAGTACCTCCTCTCATGACTTAATTGATCTTACTAGTGAAGCAGAACAAGTCCATCAGAACCAAAAAAACTAATTAAACCGCCTCTCGTAAGTGAGCTGAAAGGCGGTATCTATATACAAATGCTCACTAAAAATACTAGAGGAGATGTATTGATCACAGCAATCACAGGACCCAAGAAAGCACCTGTAACTTATCTTGTAGACACAGGTGCTCAAACCTCTGCGTTAACTAACAAAGAAGCAGAGAGGTGTGGAATTGTTCCAACAACAAAAAACCAATGTGTCATTAATGCACTTGGTATTAAACAGCTAATGAAAACAGCCCTAGTAAAAATTCTTCTACCCGGAGAAGAAAACAAACTGACTATCAACATGGTTATTGGAAACATTCCATGTAGCTTGCTTGGCCTAGATGCTCTTGCTGGCAAACAATTTTTAGACTCTGAGGGGTTTGTTTGGTCTTTTGGTGCGCCACGTCTTGATATTAGACTGCTTCAAATAGCACCTCCACTGCCACACAGCAATGTCACAAATGTGAAACAATACCCCTTGCCTCTTGGAGCAAAAGAGGGCATCAAACCAGTAATACAAGAATTGAGAGAACAAGGTGTAATAATTAACACACATTCACCTTTCAATGCTCCTGTATGGCCAGTTCGCAAACCTAATGGTAAATGGAGACTGACCATAGATTTCCGGAGATTGAATGCTAACACACACCCCCTCACTGCAGCTGTTCCCAATTTAGCTGAATTAATTACTTTGATTCAAGAAAAAGCTCATCCTATCATGGCAACCATAGATGTTAAAGATATGTTTTTCATGATTCCTTTAAGACCAGAAGACAGAGACCGTTTTGCATTTACATGGGAAGGGCAACAGTACACTTTCACAAGATTGCCACAAGGGTACAGACATTCACCCACCCTAGCCCACCATGCTTTAGCACATGAACTAGAAAGAATACCTCTAGCTGACAATGTTACTGTTTATCAGTACATTGATGACATTTTGGTGGGAGGGGAAAAAATAGAGGAGGTGGGAGATGCTCAGCAGAAAATAATCTCTCACCTAGAAAGCCTTGATTTAAAAATTCCCCCTGAAAAAATTCAAAAACCTTCTCATGAGGTAAAATTTCTGGGTATCTGGTGGAAAGGAGGCATGACATGTATTCCTCCTGACACTATAACTTCCTTAGAACAAATTAAGATGCCTGATTCCAAGAAAGAGCTTCAGCATGTTTTAGGACTACTAGTCTTTTGGAGAAAACACATCCCAGACTTCTCTATCATTGCCAGACCCCTTTACAATTTACTGAGGAAGGGAGTTAAATGGGAATGGGAGAATTCTCAAGAAGAAGCATTAAAACTACTGATTTTTGAAGCCACAGCATACCAGGCATTAGGCCCTATTCACCCCACAGATCCTTTCCAAGTTGAATGGGGCTTTGCTGCTTCAGGTTTGTCAGTTCATATATGGCAACGGGGCCCTGATGGTCCTACCAGACCCGTTGGTTTCTATTCTCGTGGTTTCAAAGATGCTGAAAAAAGGTATACCATCTGGGAGAAAGGGCTTTTTGTTGTCTGCTTAGCCTTAGTGGAAGTAGAAAAAATCACTCGACAGCAACCCATTGTCCTTAGAGGCCCTTTTAAAGTCATTAAAACAGTCACTGCAGGAACTCCCCCCCCTGACGGGGTGGCACAACGGGCCTCAGTGAGGAAATGGTACGCCCAAATAGAACATTACTGTAACACATTTTCTGTCAGTGAAGGTACTATAAAACACCTAGCAATACAAGAGACAGAAAACTTGAACAGCAGCCAGGAAAAACCAGTTTCAGTAATCAAAGTTGCCCCTCCTTTTTCTCCAGAATCAGTAAATTCTTGGTTTACAGACGCTTCAGCTAAAAGAGAGGGAAAAACATGGAAATTTAAAGCTGTTGCGCTGCAGATTTCCTCAGGTGAAAAAATCATTAACGAAGGAGAAGGCAGTGCACAAGTTGGTGAGCTGACAGCTGTTTGGAGTGTTTTTAAAAAGGAAGCAAGCAATTCTTCTCCTGTCCGTATTTATACTGATTCCTATGCTGTGTTCAAAGGTTGTACAGAATGGCTGCCCTTTTGGCAACAGAATGACTGGCAGGTCAATAGAGTCCCTGTGTGGCAAAAGGAAAAGTGGCAAGAAATTTTACAAATTGCTAGTCAAGGAGATTTTTCAGTAGGCTGGGTTGCTTCCCACCAAACAGATAATAATCCAGCAACAGAATGGAATAACAAGGTAGATGAACTAGCCAGGCTGAGTCCCCTGAAAAAGGAAGAAATTGCAGAAGATTGGGAACGCCTGTTAGAGTGGCTACATGTAAAAAGACATCACACAGGTGCAAAAGATTTATACAGAGAAGCTGTTGCTCGTGGTTGGCCTGTTACCAGAGAAAAGTGTAGAACATGCATATCAGCTTGCGAGCAGTGTCGCAAGCGATTAGAAAGACACCCTTTAGAAGATGACCCCCTACATTTGAGAAAGGGCAAAGGCCTATGGGATGCATGGCAAATAGATTACATTGGACCTTTCAGAAAATCAGCAGGAAAACAGTATGTGCTAGTAGGGGTAGAAATAATTTCTGGATTAGTTCAAGCTTCTGCTTTTAAAAGAGCCACAGGAGAAAACACTGTTAAAGGACTCCAGGAATGGTTTGGAATCTTTCCAAAACCACAAGAAATACAGTCAGACAATGGGTCTCACTTTACTGCTAAAATAGTACAAGATTGGGCGAAAAGTGAAGGGATCAAATGGACATTTCACACTCCTTATTACCCTCAGGCTAATGGAATAGTAGAGAGAACCAATGGTCTCTTGAAAAGACTTCTTAAACCACATGAGGGGAACTGGGATCTTCGATTATGGGAAGCTGTGAAAAATGTGAATGACAGATGGGGAGTGAACGGCTGTCCCAAAATCACTGCTTTTTGCCCGACACCTCCAAGCATAATCCCTGTCTTACAGGGACCTGATGATTCAAAGAATCCAAGTCACTATCCAGGACAACCTGTTCTTGTTGACCTACCTTTAGTAGGAGAAGTACCACTTGTCCTGAAAACCCCTCTGAACAAATATTCATGGGTAGCATCTGATGCTCTAGGAAAGGAACACCGAATCAGCACACGCTGGATAGTTCCTTCATTTTAATTCTCTGCCCCTCCGTGGCAGATCTTTGTTGTGTTTGCTCTTTTCACAGATGACCTCCGTTGGATCATGATAAGGCTTATAATCTTTTCCTGTACTCTACTGCAACTCCATGGCCAGAAGCCAGCTGACTGGCCATGGTCCGAAGCTACCGTCCGACATACTATTGTTATGGGATCCTATCCCGACACCAGAGAACGCCGCCCGACCTTAGCGACAGTAGTATTGCATAATTCTGAGCCATATCACCCTAGTGAATGGAAATGGGATAACGACGCTCGTATGTACACCTTGAGTGGAATTGCAGGTGAAATGATACAGGTGACATGCAGAAAGGTAGAAGGATCTCTTTTTACTAAAGTTTCTACTATCATAATTGCTGGGAATTTTCCAAACCTAGATAGAGGAGATACCTTACATCCCAAGTTTACAGCAGAATTTTGTTCTTCAACGAAATGGAATTGTATTAAACATGCCTCTTTTAGATCATGTTGTCGTCACACTCAGGATATCAAATCCCACAATGCTGTTGTTTCTAAAGAATGTAAAAATGAACCCTTTGACTGCTGGCATAATTTTACTTTAACCAGACCCACTGAAGTGACCTGCAACTGGCAAAATAGCTCAGCAAACCAGTCAGGTCTGAGAGGCTTAGCTTATAAATTCAAAATAAATACTATAAGAAAACCTATAACAAGCACAGCAGTCACCCCACAAATGTTAAAAGAGGCAAAGAACACTCCCATTTATCTGATCACATCTCATTACCTAACCACACACCAAAAGGTAGAAGAGATTGGAAATACCTCTAGTTATTTTACCACACCTCAACTTGTAGAGACTAAGAGTGTCTCTAACCTTTCTATCACTTCTCGGAAGATTGATATTACCCCTAGTTTATACAAAATTGAATGGCCTTGGTCCCGAGCTTTTATTCACTTTACTGGATCTATGGGAAATGTGTATGGTTTGAATTTGTTAACTGTAGTGATACATGATGATCAGTTATATTCAAAGCGAGAATGGGTGTACAAAGATGAAATTTGGCAATTGCAAGGAATAGTAGGAGAGAAAATTGATATAGGATGTCGAATGGTTAATGGAACTACCTATGAAAAGGTAGTATCAATCAGAGCAAATGAATATAAAAAAGTTTGTACACCCCCTAGCGTGCAAGATTGCTGGCACAATTTTACATTATTACAAACTACAGAAATAATTTGTCTTTGGGCCAGAGGCAATGAAGGACTCACATTTAAATTCAAAGTAAATGCCCTAGTTTTACCTGTTACCAGCATTCCAACTCAACCACCAACAGTACTAAGCCCGAGAATCTTTGAAATTGGACCATATATAATTAGGAAAACTGGTCAACAACAAATAATATTTAACCCTACATGGTCTTTGAAAAAGGTTAAATTGTTGATGCAAACTGATGTTTCAGAAATTCAACCTGCTTGCTCACCTTTTCTGCAAACTTCTTTTGAAGGTTGGACTACATGGCTGCGAAAACGTAGTCCTCCTAAGAGACGCGTGCCAAGAGACATTGCAGGTGCCATTGGTACTGGATTAGGTATCCTAAACAGCATCGATTCAGAGGTATTGATGAACAAACTAGCTGCTTCAGCTAGAGATTTGACCAAATTACAGTATCCTTTACAGTCGTCCTTATCGGCCTTGGGAACGACTCAGTGGCTATTATCAAACATAGTACCAGATTGGGAAAGGATACATGTGAATGATCACAGATTAATAATTGATGCACTTAATACTACACAAAGCAATGTCTCTTTGGCTCTCAGTTGCATTCAGGCTCAGTTGTGGATACAGTCCATTGCTGCCGCGATCATAAGAGAAGGCGAAGAAGGAACCTTCCCTACTGAGATTCGGAAAATAATTTGGGACAATGCAAATGATTTTGAAAAGGAACTTCAGGCATGGTGGAACTTAGTAAATTTCACTTACAACTCTGTTACAAACACAGCCACGGTTTTTGTGTTAACCATTAGCAATGCTTCAGTATATTCAATCTTTCCTATCATTGCATTAGGACTGAACCACAACGGAGCAACGTTCTATCCCTCCGAGCACCGAGAATGGGCCCGTCAAGCTGGTGATAAATGGCAAACTGTTGATTTAGAATCTTGCGTAGTTCGGGAACAACAAGGGTTTATCTGTGAAAGTAACGCAGTTGTAGCTCAAGATATTTGTTTAGACACTGAACAGAACATTTGTCATTTTGAAATACGCCCGAATGAAGCTTTTAAGACAGTGCTAATATATGTAGGAAATGGATGTGCATGTTTTAGGACTATTTGTGAAGAAATAGTTATAGAAAATGTAACATTACATACTAAAAATCATTCAAATTTTTGTGTTTGTAACTTTACCAAAATTATTGGTTGTGATTTTTCTTACTCAGCTCCGGTTACTTCGTATCAACTTTTGCAATCCAATTATACACTGATCCATAGGTTATGGCCTACAACAATAGGTATGAACCTTACTTTGGTAAAGCAATTGTTGCTTCACCAAGATTTGATGAAAATTTTAGAAAAGATCAAAAGGAGCGGACAGAAAACTTTAGTAACTGTCCATCACAATGTGAAACAAATTCATCGTGTTTTGGAGAGGGTAAAGACAGACACTGAACACAGGTGGTGGGACACACTTTTTGGATGGTCCCCTACTGCCACCAGTGTTTTGAATAAATTGTGTCACCCTATCATTGTTCTTTTGATTTTAGTTTTGATTGGCTTTGTTTTATCGGCAGTTTTATTTTTCATGAATTGGAAAATGATGAAACAAATAAGACGATTGACCTCAGTCATGAATGCACACAATTTAGTTTATGTACCCCCTCCTATAGATGTACTGAGAGAAGCTGACACAAGACATACCCGTATGTAAGCCATAATCACAATTATAAAGTAAATCTTAGTTAAAATAATAGATTTTGATTTTGAATAGTATTCTGATTTTGTTTTAACTTGTTAAAATTTTGTTTTTAATTGTTAGAATTTTATTTGATATTATTTGTTTTAATTATTTGTTTTAATTTAGTTTAAATTGAATTTGTTTTTTGATTTAATTTTGATGTTATTTGTTTTATTTGTTTTAATTTAGTTTTTGATTCAATTTTAATGAATTAATATAATTATTATAGTGTTGATTTTAATTAATTTAATTAATATGTTGTTTTATTAACTGAGTTTACTTTTAAATTTAATATAGTTGTTATAATAGTAATGATATTTGTTTTAATCAATAGAGTTTAAAATTTTGTTTTAAATTGTGAAAATTTTGAATTAATATAATTGTTATAATTATGAGATTAATCGATATTGAATGATTAATGCCCACCTTTTTGTTTCTCTTTCCTGCTACTTCTTGTTTCCCTACTGTCCTGTTTTCTACTTTTCCTGGGATATATATTACCAATGAGAGATGATAGAGTCCTGAAAACATCACATCAACACTATGAATCCTGCTGCCAGACGTCAATCGTGAGCCACGGGGTGGTGTGAGAGTCGGCCCGAAGACCCTCAATTTTGTCTCACGCTTTTTGTCATGGAGACTTTGGGGGGGGACGAGAGGGAAACCAAGAGCTGATGTAACTGCTACCAGAATTGCCATTCTGCCCAGGTGTGTTTGCTTGGGAACAGAGTTCCCGGACATACATCCTGCTGAAACAATGGTAGTCGCAGCACGCTACACTGCCCCTGGATTCTGGACCACCTGTGCCTGAGGTGTAGCAGCACAGCTTGCCCTGTTCTCCCCCTCCCTCGCATTGTGCATGGGCCTGGACTCCATCACGGGACTTCTCCTCCCTCGCATTGTGCATGGGCCTGGACTCCATCACGGGACTTCTCCCCCCCTCTCCTTGTGCATTGGGCCTGGACTCACGAGATTTCTCCCCCACTCTGGAGAACTATATATATTCTGCCTCAGAAGAGACCCCTTTCGAGGACCTCCCCACGGAAAACGAAGATCTATCAGCTCCACGAGGGTTCTGCGAAGACAAATCTATTAGCGGGGCGCTACGAGGATTTGCGAAGGCGGACCTATTGGATTGCTGCGAGGACTTCGTCTCTCTCTGTGGTAATTATATCCTATCTGTCCTATCTCTCTTCTCTCTTGCTTTTATCTACATAGTTCTCTCTCTCTCTCATTTCTTTCTCTTGTTATTGCACATCATTTTGGTGGATACATTGAATAAAGTATATCGGCTTTGGTGGGTACATTGATATATTGAATAAAGTATACTGATTTTGGTTAAACAGCATTTTTGGCCTCCTTTGTACTCTAAGAACTAAATACGAACTTAGTTCACTTTGAACGGGTCGTAACAGGCTGGTGGAACTCCCACTTCTCAGCCTTGACCTTGAAGACCCCATAACCACCTCAGGATCATCACCCAGCCCCGGTGACCACCCAGCAGAAGACCCTTCTCCTACCTGGAGGAAGCGGATGAGGTAGCAGAGCACCATTTTGTTGATCCGGGGCAGGGAGTGCACCACGGCGATGGCGGCCTCGGGGTTCTCGTAGTGGGAGATGCACTGCTCGTAGAACTCGTGCGGGATCAGCGGCTCCTCCAGCTCGCGGTACCACAGCTTCAGCAGCGACGCTGAGAAGAGGAGGAGAAGATGGGACATCTTCTGCATGGAGGTCTCATCCCCACCAAAAATGTACCCCGAGATCTTACCGGGAACGTGTGGGTCCTCCAAGCCGGTGGGGATCTTCCATTGGTCCACCTGTAGCTTGAGGGCGTTGACCTCGTCGATGTCACCGGGGACCCTGTGGGGGGGAAGGGGCATTGGTGGCCGAGTGACCGATGGGGACATCCCAGCTCGACAGCTTTGGGTGCTCCAGGAGAACCAGGAGGGGACAGCAGCTGGGCTTGGAGCTGGTTGGTGCCACCAAGACCCAATGTTGAGGGACACCATGGAGAAATCTCCATGGCCTTGGAGCCATTTTGGAGTTTGGTGCCACCAAGACCCCACCATGACTGGTGGCCACCATGGAGAAACCTCCATGATCTTGCAGCTGTTTTGGGAGCTTGGTGCCATCAAGACCCCACCATGACTGGTGGCCACCATGGAGAAACCTCTATGGTCTTGGACCAAGGAGAAGCTGGAAGGTGCCACCAAGACCCCAACATGGCTCTGGTGGCCACCATGAAGAAACCTCCATGGACCAAGGAGAAGTTCGAGGCACCCACTTGGATGGTGCCACCAAAACCCCTGACTCTGGTGGCCACCATGGAGAAACCTCCATGGCCTTGGAGCCATTTTGAGAACTTGGTGCCACCAAGACCTTGCCATGACTCTGGCGGTCACTATGGAGAAACCTCCAAGGTCTTGGAGCAAGGAGAAGCTGGAGGGACCCATTTGGCTGGTGGCACCAAGACCCCACCATGGCTCTGCTGGCCACCATGAAGAAACCTCCATGGAGCGAGAAGAAGTTGGAAGGACCCACTTGGATGGTGCCACCAAAACCCCGCCATGACTGGTGGCCTTCATGAAGAAACCTCCATGGCCTTGGAACCATCTTAGGACTTTGGTGCCACCAAGACTCCATCATGACTCTGGTGGCCACCACAGAGAAACCTCCACGCCCTTGGAGGACCCACTGGAGGAGAAGAACACCCAGAAACGTGAATTTCCCCCATTTTGAGACAATTCTTAGGAGAACCTCCAGCTTGCCACCACCAGGAGATGTCCCCATGACCATGGGGTGGCTTTACCTGAAGATGCCCTCGGTCTGGTCCCCGTTGAGCGCCAGGACCTCCTCGGAGAGCCGGGTCTGCACCCAGGGCAGCTGCCGGTCCGGGTACCGCTCCTTCTGCATGGCCACGATGTCCTGCAGGGAGCTGCCGAACATGGACGGGTTGAAGACGGCGTTCTTGGCGTGACGGATCTCCTCGATGTTCGGCTTCTTCAGGCCCTGCAGGAGACACAAGAGGTCACTGGTGGTTTCTGTGGTGGCCGGGATGGGATTGACCCAATCCCACCACCCCATGGTTGAGGTTCATGGGGATGGTGATGGAACCATGGACGGATTGTGGGAAACTCGATCAAGGTGGTTCCACCATCCATGATCCATCCATCCATGATCCATCCATCCATGATCCATCCATCATCCATCCATCCATCCACCATCTTGATTTGGACATGGATCCAACCCTATGGAGCTTGGTGGGACCATTCCCATGGACTCCATCTCCACGGACCATCATCATGGACCCATGCTGGAGGATCTCCACTGATGGATTTTCCAGGAGAAGGAGGAACCATTGCTCTGGGATGCTTCTGGAAAGCTGAACATCGGCGCTTCGCTTCCAGAAGGTCTCCAGAACTTCCTTAGAAACTTCCCAGAATGTTTCCAGAAGGTCTCCAGAGTGGTTTTAGAAGGTCTCCAGAAGCTCCTTAGAAAGTTCTCAGAAGTTTTTCAGAAGGTCTTCAGGGTGTTTCTAGAAGGTCTCCAGAAGTTCCCTAGAAAGTTTCTAAGAAGGTTTCCAGAAAGTCTCCAGAGTGTTTCCAGAAGATCTCCAGAAGTTCCTTAGAAAGTTCTCAGAAGGTTTTTAGAAGGTCTCCAGAGTGGTTCCAGAAGATCTCCAGAAGCTCCTTAGAAAGTTCCTTAGAAGGTTTTCAGAAGGTCTCCGGAGTGTTTCCAGAAGATATCCAGAAGTTCCTTAGAATGTTCTCAGAAGGTTTCCAGAAGGTCTCCAGAGTGTTTCCAGAAGGTCTCCGGAAGTTCCTTAGAATGTTCCCAGGAGGTCTCCAGAGAGTTTGCAGAAGGTCTCCTGAAGATCACCAGATGGTCTCTGGAATGTCTTCAGAAAATCCCCAAAAGGTCTTGAGAAGGCTCTTGGAAAGTCTTCAGAAGATCTCCAGAAGATCTTTGAAAAGTTCCCAGAAGATCCCTATAAGATCTTCAGAGAGTTCCCAGAAGGTCTCCAGTAAGTTTCCAGATCTCCAGCAGATCCTCAGTCCGTCTCCAGGATGTCTTCAGAAGATCCACTGGAGGTCCTTAAAAGGTCTCCAGAAACTTTCCAGAAATTCTTCAGAAGGTCTCCAGAAGACTCCCAAAAGTTCTCCAGAAGTTCCTTAGAAGGTCCTCCCTGCAGGAATTCCAGAAGGTCTCCAGAAAGTTTCCAGAAGGTCTCCAGAAAGTTTCCAGAAGGTCTCCAGAAAGTTTCCAGATGTTCTCTGAAATGTCTTCTGAAGGCCCACAGGAGGTCCTTAAAAAGTTTCCAGAAGGTTCCCAGAAGGTCTCCAAAAGTCTCCAGAAGGTTCTCAGAAATTCTCCAGAAGGTCTCCAGAAGATCTCCAGACAAGTTGTAGGAGGTGCCCAGAAGGTCCTTTCAAGCTTTCCAGAAGATTCCCAAAAGTTCTCCAGAAGATCCTTAAAACTTCCCAGAAGCTCCCTACAAGAAGTTCTCCAGGAACATTCCAGAAGATTCCCAAAAGTTCTCCAGAAGATCCTTAGAAGCTTCCCAGAAGCTCCCTACAAGAAGCTCTTCAGAAACGTTCCAGAAGACTCCGAAAAGTTCTCCAGAAGATCTTTAAAAACTTCCCAGAAGCTCCTTACAAGAAGATCTCCAGGAACATTCCAGAAGATTCCCAAAAGTTCTTCAGAAGATCCTTAAAGGCTTCCCAGAAGCTCCCTACCAGAAGTCCTCCAAAAACCTTCCAGAAGATTCCCAGAAGTTCTCCAGAAGATTCTTAAAAGCTTCTCAGAAGCTCCCTACCAGAAGTTCTCCAGGAACCTTCCAGAAGTTTTCCAGAAGTTCTCCAGAAGGTTCTTAGAAGATCTCCAGATGCTCTCCAGAAGATCTCCAGGTCTCCAGAAGATCCCCAGATGTTCTCACCACGACCACCACCCAGCACCACCTCCCTCCCTCCTCCAGCCCCTTCCCCAATCCCAGAAGCTCCTGGATGACCCCTGGTGGGAGGTGACCTCCTTGTCCACCCCTTCCCAAGCCCACCCCATGTCCTGGTACCTTCTTGGCCCCGGTCAGCGCCGCCTTCTGGAGTTTGTTGTAGCAGTACTTGGCGTAAGTGCTGATGGCCACCCCTGCAAGAGAAGACACGCCGGGTGGTGGGATGTCACCTCCAGGACCTGCCAGAGGTCCTGTCCCCTCCCTGTCCCCTCCCCTGTGGTGTTTCTCCATCTCCATCCCTGTCACCGCTCCCAAGGTCCCCTTCAAACCTCACAAGAACCTTGGAGGAACCACCAAACATGGAGCTCTGGTGGCCTCATCTCGGGTGGCTTTTGGGGGGCCACCACTGCCGTGGTCACTGCTCCTGTCCTGTCCATCTTCTTCAGGTCCCACCAGTTCCATCTTCATCCCATCTCCTCTTCCTGATGTTCTCCAGTGAGGAGATGACGCCTATCCCAACAACCCTGGACCTTCTGGACCATCCCAGAAGGTGCCTTGAGGACCTGATGGAACCTTCTGGACCATCCCAGGAGAAGCCCTGATGGAACCTTCTGAATCATTCCCAGGGCCTTGGGGATCTGGTGGAACCTCCTGGACCATCCCAACAGCCCTGGAGACCCAGTGGAACCTCCTGGACCATCCCAGAAAAAGCCCTGGGGACGTGGTGGGACCTTCTGGACCATCCCAACCACCATGGGGATCTGGTGGAACCTTCTGGACCATCCCAGGAGAAGCCCTGATGGAACCTTCTGAATCATTCCCAGAGCCTTGGGGACCTGGTGGGACCTTCTGGACCATTCCAACAGCCCTGGGGACCTGATGGAACCTTCTGGACCATCCCAGAAGATGCCCATGGGACCTGATGGGACCTTCTGGATCATTCTCAGAGGAAGCCTTGGGGACCTGGTGGCACCTCTTGGATCATTCTTAGAGCTCTGGAGACCCAGTGGAACCTTCTGGACCATCCCAGAAAAAGCCCTGGGGACCTGGTGGGACCTTCTGGACCATCCCAACAACCCTGGGGACCTGGTGGGACCTTCTGGACCACCTGAACAACCCTGGGGACCTGGTGGGACCTCTTGGATCATTCCTAGAGCTCTGGGGCTCTGATGGAACCTTCTGGACCATCCCAGAAGATGCCCTGGGATGGCACCTGCTGGACCATCTCAACAGCCCTGGGGACCTGATGGAACCTTCTGGACCATCTCAAAAGAAGCCCTGGGGACCAGATGGAACCTTCTGGATCATTCCGTGGTTGGGGTGGGGTGGGCAGGGACCTCTGAGGACCATCTCAGCCAAACCTCCTGCCAGAAGACTGGGCTGGATTTTGGGGATGAAGCCCAGGAGAAGACGAATCAAGGACCTCCAGAGGTGGCCAGGGTGGATTTGATGGGGTTTGGTGGGATCTGCTGGGGTTTGATGGGTTCTGATGGGTTCTGGTGGGACCTGGTGGGTTCTGATGGGATTTGGTGGGATTTGGTGGGATTTGGTGGGATCTGGTGAGACCTGATGGGATTTGGTGGGATTTGATGGGATCTGGTGAGACCTGATGGGTTCTGATGGGACCTGATGGGATTTGGTGGGATCTGATGGGATTTGGTGGGACCTGGTGGGTTCTCGTGGGACTTGGCTGGTTCTGATGGGATCTGATGGGACCTGGTGGGATTTGGTGGGTTCTGATGGGGGTTTGATGGGTTCTGGTGGGATCTGATGGGGTTTGATGGGACCTGATGGGTTCTGGTGGGTTCTGATGGGTTCTGATGGGATTTGATGAGATCTGATGGAACCTGATGGGATTTGGTGGCATCTGGTGGGTTCTGATGGGGTTTGATGGGTTCTGGTGGGATCTGATGACTTCTGATGGGTTCTGATGAGATTTGGTGGGATCTGGTGGGACCTGATGGATTCTGGTGACTTCTGATGGGTTCTGGTAAGGTTTGGTGGGACCTGATGGGACCTGGTGAGATTTGGTGGGATCTGATGGGACCTGATGGGTTCTGGTGGGTAATAGTACTGTTCATTAATATTACTATTCATTAATATTACTATTCATTAATATTACTATTCATTAATATCACTATTAATTATTATTACTATTTAGTAGGAATGTTAATACGAATACTAACATCCATATCATGATTATTTATTTTTATATACTACTAATAATATTAATACTAATACTAGAGTGTTAATATTAATACCAATACTCATAATATTATAAATATTATAAATATTAATACTAATACTAATATTATAAATATTACAATTATTATTATGATAATAATATTTATAATATGATGATAATAATATTTATAATATGATGATGATAATAATATTTATAATATTAATAATATTATTAATATTATTAATATTGCTATTACATAAATTAAACCAGCTCTACCTCACCCCTATTAATTACCGCAATTAATTAATTAATGAGCTCCCCTCCCTACCCGGCAGCTCCTCGCTCTGGGCCTTGGGTTTCTTGCGTAATTTGGGTTTCTTCTGATTGGTCCTGGCCAGGAGGTGCCGGATGTGCCGCGAGACTGGGGGGGCACCGGGAATTCCCGCGGGGACGGACACGGGGAGGGACACGGGGAGGGAATGGAAGGGAGGTGGGGAAAAGAAATCGAAATTAAAAATGAAATTAAATTGAAATTAAATTAAAATTAAAACTAAAATTAAAGTTAAATTAAATTAAAACTGAAATTAAAATTAAAATTAAAATCAAAATTAAATTAAATTAAAATTAAATTAAATTAAAATTAAATTAAAATAAAAATTTAAAAAATAAAAATGAAAATGAAAATGAAAATGAAATTGAAATTAAATTGAAATTAAAAAAATGAAATTGAAAATGAAAATGAAATTGAGATTAAATTGAAATTAAATTGAAATTAAAAAAATGAAAATGAAAATGAAAATGAAAATGAAATTGAGATTAAATTGAAATTAAATTAAACTGAAAAAATGAAAATGAAAAAATGAAAATGAAAATGAAAATAAAAATGAAAATGAAATTAAATTAAAATTTAAATTAAAAAAATTAAAATTAAATTAAAATTAAATTAAAATTTGAAAAAATGAAAATGAAAATGAAAATTAAATGGAAATTAAATTAAAATTTAAATTAAAAAAACTAAAATTAAAATTAAAATTAAAATTAAATTGAAATTAAAATTAAAAAATGAAAATGAAAATGAAAATGAAATTGAAATTAAATTAAAATTTAAATTTAAAAAATTAAAATTAAAATTAAATGAAATTGAAATTAAATTAAAATAAAAAAATGAAAACGAAAATGAAAATGAAATTGAAATTAAATTAAAATTTAAGTTTAAAAAATTAAAATTATAATTAAAATTAAATGAAATTGAAATTAAATTAAAATAAGAAAAATGAAAACGAAAATGAAAATGAAATTGAAATTAAATTAAAATTTAAATTTAAAAAAATTAAATTAAAATTAAAGTTCAAATTAAAATTAAATTAAAAACCCGAAAATTAAGACTAAAATTGATATTTAAATAAAATTGCAATAAAAATTGAAATCGAAAAGAAATTGAAATGGAATTGAAATAAAATCAAAATTCAAAAAATGAAATGAAAATTGAAATTGCAGTTTTAATTAGACTAGAAAAAAGAAATTAAAATTGAAATTGAAATTTGGAAAGGAATGGAAATTTCGAAATTGAAATAAAAATGACATTAAGATTGAAAAATTGAAATTGAAATAAAAATTAAATTAAAATTTACAAATTGAAATGGAGATTGGAAATTAAATGGGAAATGAAATAAAAAAATAGAAATTAAATGGGAAATGGAAATTTGAAATTAAATGGGATTTGAAATGGAAATAAAAATTGAAGTGAAATTAAAATTTAAAAATTGAAATTAAAGTTGAAATTAAAGCTTGAAATTAAAATAAAAATTGAAATTAAATTGGAAGTGAGATAAAAATTTGAAATTAAACCCAAATAAAAAACTGAAACAAAGTGAAAAGAAAAATGGAAATAAAGTTGAAAATAAAATTAACGATTGAAGTTTAAATTGAAATTAAAATATTGAAATTAAAGGAGAAATGAAAGTAAATTTTAAAGAAAAGAAAATTAAAAAATTAAAAAATTAAAAAGGAAATGAAAGTGGAAATGGAAATAAAACATTGACATGAAATTGAATAAACGAAACATTGAAATGGAGTGAAAATGGAAATGAAAATGAAAAAATAAAGTTCAATAAAAATGCAAAATAAAAATAAAATAACAACATAAAAATAAAAATTCCATTAAAAATTCAATTAAAAGAATTAAATAATAAACCCAAATAAAAATAAGTCAGCAAAGATTAAAAATCAAAATGAATAAACAAAGATTAAAATAATTAAGAAAAATTTAAAAATTTTAATTGAATAGAAATAAGAAATTAAATATTAAATTAAATTAAAATAAAATAAAATAATAAAATAAATTTTATTTTAATAATAATATTTATATTAATAATATTTATTTTAATAATAAAATAAAATAAAATAAAATAAAATAAAATAAAATAAAATAGGTATTAAAGCAATAATTAAAGAAAATAAAGATGAAAATTACCAAAATAAAAGTAAATAAAGAAGAAAATTAAAAATACAATGGAAATCAATTAGAATGGAAACTAAATTAAGAAAATTAAAATAAAAATAAATAAAACCCAGAAAAATTAATAAATAAAATTGAAAAAAAGAAGAAATAAAGAAAATTTTAAAAAATAGAAAATAAAAATTAATTACAAAATTGTATTTAAAACTGGAAATAAAAGGAAGAAAATAAAAATAAAAAGGAAATAAAAATTTAATTAAAATGGAAATAAAAATTTAATTAAAATGGAAATAAAAAATTAATTAAAATAGAAATAAAAACTTAATTAAAATGAGAATGAAAATGCAAATTGAACCGAACGAGACAAATTCAAACAAATCAACGTCGACAACGAACCCAAATCAACACAAGGACAAGGAAATTCCGGGAAAAAATCATGGAAAACTCCAAACGAGGCCGGAATTTGGGAATTCCCAGGGAAAGGCTCTGATTGGCTGGGGAGGAGTTGGGGGCGGAGCTTCTCCCTCCAATGGGAAATGACTTGGACACCTCTGGTGGGACCAACCCAACCCAACCCATGGTGATGTTCCTGGGAATTCCCATCGGGAATGGTGGTGGTCTCCACCTCACGTGGTCACCTGGGGTGGGACCATCTCCTGGTGTCCCCTTGATGTCCCTGTGGTGTCCTCCAGGAGTTGGAGGAGATCTCGTAACCCCAGGAGAAATTTGGGATCCCCAATCCCACCTCATCCATGACCCACCAGGAGGTGGCATCGACTCATGGGGATGTCCAGGTGGTGGAACCAATCCCAAAGCTGGAGAGGATCTGCTAAAATCCCCAAATTTCCCAAATTTCTGTCTCCTTCTCCGGCCATGACCAAAACCCTCAGGAGATGGGAATCTTCTGGGTTCCATCCCAACACTGGGGTTTGTTGGTATCCAAAGCTGCTTGAGAAGGAACTTCTGGAGGTGGGAAAGATGGAAACCATGGAATGGTGGAATTTTGGATCCAAAGCTGCTTGAGAAGGAACTTATGGAGGTGGGAATGATGGAAAACATGGAATGGTGGAATTTTGGATCCAAAGCTACTCGAGAAGGAACATCTGGAGGTGGGAATGATGGTGAAACCATGGAATCATGGAATGGTTTGGGTTGGAAGGAACCTCTGAAGGTTGGGTTGGAAGAACTTCAAGGGATGGGAGAAGTTCCAGGAGTGGAGGTGACACTTATCCCACAAAGGTGTCAAAGCTCATTTCCTCTTGGATCTCCTGTTGGATTTCCTGGAAGGAGAAGGGTGGGAATGGCCCCACAACACCTCCAGGAGATGTTCTGGATGAGTTCCTCATCCGCCTTTCCATGAGGAGACTCAGCCAAGAAGAAAGGAACCAAATCAGCGGGTTGGGACATGGAATCATGGAATGGTTTGGGTTGGAAGGGACTTTTGAAGGTTGGGTTGAAGGAACTTCAGGGGATGGGAGAAGTTCCAGGAGTGAAGGTGGGGCTGATCCCACAGCAAAGGTGTCAAAGCTCCGTTCCCGTTGGATTTCCTGGAAGGAGAAGGGTGGGAATGGCCCCACAGCACCTCCAGGAGATGTTCTGGATGAGTTCCTCATCCACCTTTCCATGAGGAGACTCAGCCAAGAGGAACAGAACCAAATCAATGGGGTGGGACATGGAATCATGGAATGGTTTGGGTTGGAAGGAACCTCTGAAGGTTGGGTTGAAGGAACTTCAGGGGATGGGAGAAGTTCCAGGAGTGAAGGTGGGGCTGATCCCACAGCAAAGGTGTCAAAGCTCAGTTCCTGTTGGATTTCTGGGAAGGAGAAGGGTGGGAATGGTCCTACAGCACCTCCAGGAGATGTTTTGGATGAGTTCCTCATCCACCTTTCCATGAGGAGACTCAGCCAAGAGGAAAAGAACCAAATCAACGGGTTGGGACATGGAATCATGGAATGGTTTGGGTTGGAAGGAACCTCTGAAGGTTGGGTTGGAAGGAACTTCAGGGGATGGGAGAAGTTCCAGGAGTGAAGGTGGGGCTGATCCCACAAAGGTGTCAAAGCTCAGTTCCCATTGGATTTCTAGGGTGGAGAAGGTTGGGAAAGGCCCCACAGCACCGGGTGCACCTCCAGGAGATGTTCTGGATGAGTTCCTCACCCACCTTTCCATGAGGAGACTCAGCCAAGAAGAAAGGAACCAAATCAGTGGGTTGGGACATGGAATCATGGAATGGTTTGGGTTGGAAAGGACCAAAAAAACCATCCAGGGACACCTTCCACTCTCCCAGGTCGTTCCAATCCCCATCCAACCTGACCTGCAACACCTCCAGAGTTTGGAGACCACCACAGAAGCCACCGGGCCGCGGTTCCTCACTTACCTTTGGTGTCATTCACCGGATCCATGTGCCGGTAAATGTATCCTTCAAGGTAGGAATGGAATTTGGGAGTGGGTGGGAAAAAGGCCAAACAAATGGCCATGAGCTCCCAGCCGCGCGCCAGGCTCTCGTAACGGAAGTTCTCGGTGGTCTGCCGGCACAGCTGGATGTAGAGCTCATCTCGCAGCCCCTGCATGCTCCACCCTTTGGTGGCGATCTCCAAGGCCACGTTGAGCTGGTCCGTCTTGGCCCGCCGGTCGCCCATGTACATCTGGATGAGCTTGAAGATCTCGCACGCCTCCTTCTTGACGTTGCGGTCGTTGGTCATGATCATGGGTTTCTTGATGGATTCGCTGCTCCAGGCCAGCATGTTGGCGATGGAGACCTTCCGTCGGAAGAGCCCTTGGGTGTGCTTGTTGAAGTGCTTGGAGGCCCAGTTCTCAATGTCCGTCTCCGAGGAGGGCTTGCGCAGGTTGAAGGTGGGGAAGACGCAGCTGGCGCTCGGCATCATGTTCCGCGTCTGCCGGCTGCTCTCGAACTGCGCGCAGGCGCCGAGGTCCTCGGACTGGGGGACAACAGGCGGGACAGGTCAGCGGTGCTGGTGGGGTGGGAGCGCTGATGGAACGATCGATCCATCGATCCATCGATCAATCGATCGAGCAACAGGTCAAAAAACTGACAAGCAATGAACCAAGCAACCAACGGATCAATCAATGAACCAAGCAACCAATGGATCAATCAATGAACCAATCAACCAATGGATCAATCAATGAACCAAGCAAGCAATGGATCAATCAATGAACCAATCAACCAATGGATCAATCAATGAACCAATCAACCAATGGATCAATCAATGAACCAAGCAAGCAATGGATCAATCAATGAACCAATCAACCAATGGATCAATCAATGAACCAATCAACCAACGGATCAATCAATGAACCAATCAACTGATCAATCAACAAACCAAGCAACCAAGCAACCAACCAACCAATGATTCAACCAACAAACCAATCAAGCAAGCAAGCAAGCAAGCAACCAACAAATCAAAAAACTGACCAATCAACCAACCAATGAACCAATGAACCAAGCAACCAATGGATCAATCAATGAACCAACCAACCAACTGATCAATCAATAAAAGCAAGCAAGCAAGCAAGCAACCAAAAAACTAATCAATTAATCAATCAATCAATCAAACAAGCAAGCAATCAACCACCAGATCAAAAAACTGAGAACCAATGAACCAACCAACTAATGGATCAATCAATGAATGAATCAATCAACTGATCAATCAACAAACCAATCAACCAAGCAATGAATCACTTAACAGATCAATCAATTCATCAATCAATCAAGCAAGCAAGCAACTGATCAAAAAACTGACCAACCAATCAATGGATTGATCAATGAACCAACCAACCAACTGATCAATCAACAAACCAATCAACTAATCAATCAACCAATGAAACAACCAGTAAACCAATAAGTCAACCAGCCAACAAATGGATCAATCAACCAAGCAACCAACCAATGAATCAATCAATAAAAGCAATCAATTAATCAAGCAAGCAATGGAACAACCAGTAAACCAATCAGTCAATCAAGCAACAAACCAATCAATTAATCAATCAATTAATCAATCAATCAACAGATCAGAGAACTGACCAACCAACCAATAAACCAATGAACCAACCAACCAATGGATCAATCAATGAACCAACCAACCAATGGATTGATCAATGGACAAACCAATCAACCAAGCAATGAATCACCCAACAGATCAATCAATTTATCAATCAATCAATCAAGCAAGCAAGCAATCAACCAACAGATAAAAAAACTGACCAACCAACCAATAAACCAATGAACCAACCAATTGATCAGTCAACAAATCAATCAAGCAAGCAAGCAACCAACAAATCAACCAAAAAACCAATCAATTAATCAATCAATCAAGCAAGCAATCACCAGATCAAAAAACTGACCAACCAACCAATGGATTGATCAATGGACCAACCAACCAATGGATTGATCAATGAAACGAACCAACCAATGGATTGATCAATGAACCAACCAACCAATGGATCAATCAATGAACCAACCAACCAATCAATCAACAAACCAATCAACCAATGAAACAACCAGTAAACCAATCAGTCAACCAGCCAACAAATGGATCAAGCAACCAAGCAACCAACTAACAAATCAATCAACAAATCAATCAATTAATCAATCAAGCAAGCAATCAACCAACCGACAGATAAACTGACCAACCAACCAATGAACCAACCAACAAACTGATCAATCAACAAACTGATCAATGAAACAACCAGCCAGTAAACCAATCAATCAACCAACCAACAAATGGATCAACCAAGAAAGCAACCAACCAATCAATCAACCAAGAAACTGACCAATAAGGCAATCAATGAAAAAACCAATGAACCAACCAATCATCCAACCAATAAATCAGCCAACAAACTGATCAATCAACCAAGCAACCAAGCAACAAAGCAACGAACCAACCAACCAACCAATCCATCAATCAACCAATCAACCAATAAATCAGCCAACAAACCGATCAATCAACCAATCAACCAACTGACCAGTGGAGAAACCAACAGACCAACCAACCAATGCATGAATGGTTGAAAACCATTAAAACCAATTAATTGATCCACCAAACCAATCAATCAATCAATTAACCAACAAACCAACTGACCAGCCAACAAATTAATGACCCAATCAATCAACCAAAAAAAGAATCAATCAATCAACCAACCAATCATCCAACCAATAAATCAGCCAACAAGCTGATCAACCAACCAACTGACCAATGGAGAAACCAACAGATCAACCAACCAATGCATGAATGGTTGAACCAACCAACCATTGAATTGATCCACCAAACCAATCAATCAATCAATCGATCAATCAACTAACCAAGAAACCAACTGACCAGCCAACAAATGCATGAACCAATCAATCAAACAATGAACCAATCAACCAAAAAACTAATTGATTACCTGATCAATCATCCAGCCAATTAATCAGCCAGCAACCAATCAACCAACTGACCAGTGGAGAATCTAACAGACAAGTCAACCAACCAACCAATGAATTGATCCAACCAACTAATCAATCAACCAATCAGTTAATCAATTAATCAATTAACCAACCAACCGTTGCAGCATTCAGAGGTCTTCCCATAAACCTCATCCTCTCCAAGGAGCTTCTCCTCAATCCTGTCATGGCCAAGTGGAGCTGAGCCAGTGCCAGCAGCCAAGGTGGGATGTGGCACTGACTGGCAGCAGGAGGGAGGGGACTGGTGGGGACAAGTGACGGGCTGGACTCTCTCCACTCTTGGGCAGTGGAGTCACGGACAGAAGAAGTTGGTGGCAACGTGGGGGAAGCAAAGGGCGAGTGGCTTTGGGGTCCACCTTTGGGGACACTGGGGACACACCCACCTTGAACAGCCCCCCAGGAAACCCCCTCTACCCCAAATCACCTTCCAGGGTGGTTCTCCAGCGGCCACAGGAGGAGGCTGGTGGCTCCTCCAAGCCATGAGCAATGTGGATGGTCCTTCTGAACATCCTGAGGGACAGGAGATGCTCAGGACTTAACCTTGACATCTGCAGAGCATCCAGCTGGGAAGGACCCAGAGGACCCCTGTGGACCAGTGTCCTCCTTGATGTCACCCCAGCAGGTGGAGGGACACCCCAACAGCTGGTGACCAGCATGGAGGAGACCATCAAGGGACAATTAGGATGGACAATTCTGTGGTCCTGCTTCCAGCCAAGGTGGCTTCATCATCTCTTCTGCAACATCCAGGCCAGCACCACCTGGGGGCCCTGGGGATGGACATGCCACACCATCCAGAGGTGACACCTCTGTCCCCACCTCGTGTGGAGGAGCCACGTTGGTGGCCCTGAGAAGAATCCGTGGGCAAGGTGACTCCAGTGCTGCCATGGACTCGAGGCTGGGCTTTCGATGAGGAACAGAAGAAAAGCAGAAGGTGGAAAGACCCAGGAGGTGGAAAATCCAGGAGGGGACAAGGAAGCCACCCAAAGAGCCACCAGAGCTGCTGGCAGGTGACCAAGCTATTTCTTCAAAGAACTCAAGTTTCTTGTCTATTCAACAACTCGTCCTGTTCCAGTGTTGAGATCTTTCCATCAACATCGCTCCACTCCCATCTTGACCATGGTAAAGACAGCAGGAGCATGGGATGAGGACACAGGAGCTCAAGGTTCCTCAAGGGACCCAGCCCTGCTGTCCCTGTGGAGGTCACTTCACCCCAAAAGTCCTTCTGTGTCCTGTGGTCAGCTGAAGGCCCATGGGGGTTCCTGGGTGGAAGGAGATGCAGGAGATGCTGGAAGGTTTCTCACTTGGCAGCTGTTGGGGATGTGGCTCTTCCAAAAATGGGGCCATGGGCTGGACCAGAGGCCAAGAACACCCAGGGAGAAGGAAAGGACCACACTGGTTGGGGACATCAACCTTCTCCAGCCAAGGAGAGCGTGGTCAGGCCAGGGAGTGACTCCAGAAGCGAAACATGATGGATCCTCTGCTGCCAGAGCTAATAGGAATTTAACTTCAGCCCTAATTAGCTCTAATTAGCACCTAAATGAACTTGGGGGATGCCCTGGCCTACGAGAAGGGGATAAACCATCGGGTGTCAACTGCAAATGGCAGTGACCTCCTGCCCATCCCATGGGGTGACCATGGTGTCACCTCAAGAATTGGGGAATCCTCAAGGGAGAAGGTCCTGGAGCCACCTGGATGGGGCTTGGGTGCACCTCAGTGCGGGGACACTCCACTGGTGACCATCACAGCCATGACCATGGAAGGGTTTGGGTTGGAAAGGACCTTCAAGAGCATCCTGTTCTGATGGCCAGGGACACCTTCCACCATCTCAGGTTGCTTCAAACACCATCCAACCTGGCCTTGGACACTTCCAGGGATGGGGCAGCCACAGCTTCTCTGGGAAACCAGTGCCAATGTCCCACCACCTTGGTGTCCCTGAGGTCGAGGACAACAGGTGGAGCCACCAGGACAGAAACCTCTGGGGAGTGGAGAAGATTCCCACCACATCCTGAGCTCCGTGAAGAAGGCGTAGGATCACTAATGGTGGCAGCTTTTTCTCCTGGCATGAAGATCCAAAGCGGATCTGGAGCTCTCCAGTTTTGGGTTTGGATCTCCTCATGCAGCACTGAGTCCTTGGGGACAATTGTTCTTCTTCTGGAATCTTCTTCTGCTGCCTTTGGATGCAACGCTCCACCGATTTCATGAAACATTCCCGTGGACAAAAACGGAATTTTCCAGATGATTTGCTGTTTCCCAGGTCCATGTCCAGGGTCTCCTTCCTGCTGACACCAAATTCCATCTTCCGGGCAGTTTTCCAGGTGGGATTTATCTCCACACGTGGCACCATCACCTGTTTTTTGGAAGCCCTGGCAGCTTTTTCCTGCCTTTCCCTGGAGGGGAAGGGACTGATGGAGGACATCCAGAAGCTGATGGAGGATATCCAAAAACCAGGGAAAAAACGGATGGGCTGGAATCCGGGCACACGGAATGCACCAGATCCAGCAATTCCAGGTCAGAGCCTCAGGGTCTCCTCTGGAATGGGAGTTTGGGGTTGGAAGGATCTCCGAGGAGGGAACAGGCAGCCCCCAACCCTGGGAAACAAATCCTGGAAAATTGGTGGCTCTTTCAGCCCAAGGTTTTGAGGGACTGCCTTGCTAAGGACCAACATCTTTGAGGGATCGCCTCGGCAAGGACCGACATCTTCGAAGGACCACCTTGGCAAGGACCAACATCTTTGAGGGACCACCTTGGCAAGGATCACCATCTTTGAAGGACCACCTTCTAAGGAGCAACATGTTTGAGGGACCACCTTGGCAAAGACCAACATCTTTGAAGGACCACCTTGGCAAGGACCACCATCTTTAAAGGACCAACCTTGCTAAGGACCAACATCTTTGAGGGACCAACATCTTTGTGGGACCACCTTGGCAAGGACCAACATCTTTGAGGGACCACCTTGCTAAGGATCAACATCTTTGAAGGACCACCTTGGCAAGGACCATCTTTGAGGGACCACCTCAGCAAATACCATCTTTGAGGGACCACCTTGGCAAGAACCAACATCTTTGTGGGACCACCTTGGCAAGGACCAACATCTTTGGGGGACCACATTGGCAAGGACCAACATCTTTGAAGGACCACCTTGGTAAGGACCAACATTTTTGAGGGACCACCTCAGCAAATACCATCTTTGAGGGACCACCTTGGCAAGGACCAACATCTTTGTGGGACCACCTTGGCAAGGACCATCTTTAAGGGATTGCCTCGGCAGGGACCATCTTTGAGGGACCACCCTGGCAAGGACCAACATCTTTGAAGGACCACCTTGGCAAGGACCAACATCTTTGAGGGACCACCTTGGCAAGGACCAACATCTTTGAAGGACCACCTTGGCAAGGACCAACTTCCCTGAAGGATCAGCCAGGGACGGGCACTCAGGAATCTCCTGGGAGCTGGATGGATCCAGGATCTGCTCCCCACCGGGACAGGAGAAACCACGGCACAGAACTGAGGCCACCACAGCACAGAGCTGAGGCCACCATGGGACAGAGCTGAGGCCACCATGGCACAGAGCTGAGGCCACTGTGGCACAGAGCTGAGGCCACCACGGCACAGAGCTGTGGCCACCATGGCACAGAGCTGAGGTCACCACGGCAGAGCCGAGGCCACCATGGCACAGAGCTGTGGCCACCATGGCACAGAGCTGAGGCCACCATGGCACAGAGCTGAGGCCACCATGGCACAGAGCTGAGGCCACCATGGCACAGAGCTGAGGCCACCATGGCAGAGCTGAGGCCACCACAGCACAGAGCTGAGACCACCATGGCACAGAGCCATGGCCACCACGGCAGAGCTGTGGCCACCATGGCACAGAGTTGAGGCCACCATGGCAGAGCTGAGGCCACCATGGCAGAGCTGTGGCCACCATGGCAGAGCTGAGGCCACCACGGCACAGAGCTGAGGCCACCATGGCAGAGCCGTGGCCACCATGGCACAGAGCTGTGGCCACCGTGGCACAGAGTTGAGGCCACCACAGCAGAACTGAGGCCACCACGGCACAGAGCCGAGGCCACCACGGCACAGAGCTGTGGCCACCATGGCACAGAGCTGAGGCCACCATGGCAGAGCTGAGGCCACCATGGCAGAGCCGTGGCCACCATGGCACAGAGCTGTGGCCACCATGGCACAGAATTGAGGCCACCATGGCAGAGCTGAGGCCACCACAGCACAGAGCTGAGGCCACCACAGCAGAACTGAGGCCACCACAGCACAGAGCTGCCCATGCCCAAGCCTGGTGAGGGACCACCCCAGGGACCATCCCACTGGATCTACACTGGAGGAGAAGGAGCTTCAACCACCTGGTGAAGACCCCCAAACCCAAGACCGCTCCCAAGGGCGTTACCTGAGATGGATGCAGGTAGGGCTCGGGGGAGGCCAGGTTGGTCTGGACGGAGACGCTCTTCTCCAGCAGGATCTGAGGGAAGCCCAGCTTCTCGAAGGTGTTCCTCTTCCAGTGCTTGTTCTCCTGCTGCGCCAACGCCTCGTCCTCGCTGAAGGCTCGCACCACCGGGCCCGGCATGGGCAACGGGAGGGCGCCGTCGCTCTCGTAGCCCGAACCGTCCTTTTGGGAATCCCAGCTGCTCCGTTGCTTCATGTGGTAATGGGCCTGCTGCGCTTCCCACGCCAGGCGCGCCTGCGCCAGGAACGGCTCCGGGAAGCCCCGCGCCGCCTCCGCCTCGGCCGCCTTGCTCTCCGTCCGGTTCATCGGCGACCGGTTGGGCGCCGGGGCTGCCCGTTCCTCACCCAGCTCGCCCAACGCCTCCCGCTCCCCCGAGCCGTCCGTGGAGGAGGCGTTGGCGTCGTGGTTCACCGAAGGCTTCCGGCTTTTCCTCTTCCTGGTGGAGGGCGAGTAACCGGTGGAGGACAAGGTGTCCTGCTGGCTGGACCACGACATGGAGTCCTCACCCTGGGCCACCTGAGCCCCCGTGGGGCCGGCGCAGAAGTCGGGTCCCTCCATGCTGCTGTAATCGCCCGATTTGATCTCCAGGCGTTGGTCCCGCACCAGGCAGGGGCTGTGCTGCAGCGAGTAGGAGCCGCCGATGGGGTTGGGGGAATATTTGTGCCTCAAGCCCGTCTTCATCTTGGGGCTGGAGCCCGATTGCTCCACGTAAACCAACTGCCGGACGTACTCCTTGCCGGCCGGGCTGTATTCCAGGCTCATGAACCGATCGGGGCACTTCTGCTTGGTGAGCACCAACTGCTGGTAGGGCGAGTTGGAGCCTTGCTTGGGCGACTGAAGGAAAGGGTGAGGCTTCCGGATGGGCGATTTCTGCGGCGAGCCGGCCTTGTAGCTCCCGCTGGCTTCGTACTGCATGTCCACGGGCGGCTCGTCGTAGATGGGCGCCTGGTATTCCATGGGGGGCTCCTCGTAGAGCGGCGGCTCGTAGGCGTAGCGGGGCGACGACGGCTGGGATTCGCTGGAATGTTTGCGGTGCTGGGCCTGGAGCGGCGAGCAGAAGGAATCGCCGCGGCCCAGCAGCGGCGAGCAGCTGCCCACGTGCTCGGCCCTCTTCAGGAAGGGCGATTGTTTCCTCTCCGGGAAGAAGACGGAGTTGTCGGCGTCCGAGGAGAAGGTTTGGAGGTTGGGCGACTGTTGGCCGCCCGAGGGCCGGCGGGAGCGGGAGCCCGGTTGGTTTTCCGGGGCGTAGCCGTTGCCTTGGTGGAGGAGGAAGCTGGGCTCCCGATCCGTCACCTTGATCAGCATCCGCTCCTTGGTGCCGGCGTTCCATCGGAGGGAGGAGGTCCTGTGGGGAGAAACATCATGGGAGGAGGGGTCAGAGTTCCACCAGAATTTGGGATTGCCGGTCCCAAACCTCCCAAACCACCGCAGAGCCTGGAGGATGGTGGGATATTCCTGAGCACCTGAAATATGGAGATGTGAGGGATTGGGTGGGATTGGATGTTGGACAAGGCATGGAGGGACAGGACACAGGGAATGGTTCCCACTTCCAGAGGGCAGGGTTGGATGGGATAACAGGAAGGAATTCTTGGCTGTGAGGGTGGTGAGACCCTAGAATGGAATTCCCGGAGAAGCCGCAGCTGCCCCATCCCTGGAAATGTCCAAGGTCAGGCTGGACACGGCTTGGAGCAACCTGAGATTGTGGAAGGTGTCCCTGCCCATGGATTGGATATTGGGAAGAAATTCTCCCTGTCAGGAATTCCTTCCTGGCACAGCGGATTTTCATCTCCTCTCTCCCTCTCCCAAGTCCTTGGGACACTCAGGAGGAAGAGCAAAGATGGATTTCATGGAGCTGCCCGGCTCACAGGAGGGATCCGAGCTGGAATTTGCTGTTCCCAAGGCCCAGGGAAGCACATCCTGTCACCAATCCCACGCTGGAACAGAAGATGCCGGAGGCACCGTCTGCTCTCCCAGCTCATCCCTCTCCGATTCTCGTTTATTCCCAGCCATTTGTCCCTTCCATCCCCCAGGAAAAGGTGGAGTGAGTTCAATCCAGAAGTTTTGAGGGATAAATTCTGGCAAAAAGCCACAATTCCCTGCAGGAGGCTCCAAAGCCTCTCCTTGTTTGCCCACGACTTTGTCCTTGCTCCAAAGGATTTGGGAATGATTTTATTCCTTCCTTTTCCACCTTCCAAGCATCTTTGGAGGTCCTGGGGACTTGAACCTCCTGCCAACTTCCTGCTGTCGAAAACCTGGATGAGTTTGGGTTGGTCCACCTTGGTTTGATGGATCTCAACCCCTTATGGAGCCCTTCCAGACCCTCAAAATTCCATCCACAACCACGAAATCGTGGATTCATGGAATGGTTTGGGTCAGAAGGGGCCTTAAAGCTCATCCAGTTCCATCCTCTGCCATGGGTTGGGACACCTCCCACTATCCCAGGTTGCTCCAAGCTCCTTCCAACCTTGCTCCTGAAAAAATCTGCTTTTCCTGCTCAAACCACACACAAAAATCTTGGATCCATCCATATTTTTTCTGGAAGAGCTGGACATCTTTAACCCTCATGAATAACCTGATTTTTATACACAGATCCCAAAATTGTGAGGAAATAAAATGGAAGAATTCCCAGCAGAACTGGACTGGAATTCCCAGGGAATCTGTGGCTGCCCCTGGATCCCTGGAAGTGTCCAAGCTCAAGCTGGACAAGGCTTGGAGCAACCTGGGAGAGTGGAAAATGTCCCTGCCCATGGAAAGGGGTTGGAATGAGATGATCCGGAATTTCCCCGCAGAAATCCACGTTCCCACATTTCCCCCACCCCCACTTGAGCCCAAATCCCTCCTAAATCCAGGTGTTTTCACTCAAACCAGGTGAAACCGAGGCTTAATTCCCAGCTTTAATATTCCCCACCCGCGGCATCTGGCAGCAGCGGATCCGAAGAAAAATCCCCAACGGAGCAGCGGCGCTTCCGTCAAAATCACCTCATCCAGGCCGAGCTTTCAATCCCAAATATGAAATAAAGGGAAGCAATATTCCTGAAAGCTCCGTGGATTATGGCTTAACCCCCCCCAAAAGAAAAGCCGTGGAATAAATGGAATTTTCTGCCGGAAAAAGGCATCCCAAAAAGGCAAATTTTGTGCTGAAATCGCGGCCGCTCCGAGGAATTCAAGGGATGCTGGCACGGGGCATCCGGCAGAAATTCCAAGTTATTCCTGGCTTGGCACCGGGTTCTCCCTGCTGTTTTCTCTGCATGGGGAAGATTTTTCCTACTCTGTACATTTCCATGACAAAACCCATTCCCAAATCCCTCCGAATCTCCAATTTTTTTGGAAAATTGCGTGATTCCCCCACATAAATTCTGTTTTTTGGGGTGGGATTTTCTCCTAAATCTCCTTCCCTGCTCCAACGCCTCCTCCTTGATCTTCTTCCAACCTTTGGGGAGTCAAGGATGGAGGGGAGAGGAGAAACCTGGATCCCTCATCCAGGAATTCTTTTGCTTCCCGTTTTTTTCCTGGAGAGACCCCACACTCACAGGTAACCCCCCCCCCCCCATTCATGCCGGCGAGAATTCCCAACATCCACAGGTCAAAATTCCTTAAAATCCCATCAAAACAACCAAAATCGTGGATTTTTACATCCCTGATGCTTTTAACGGAGCCGAGGGGCAGCTCCACTCCATCGAGGTGGGACTGAGGGAATAAATCACAGCCGGGTTTAAGGGAATTATTATAAAATAATATTTTATTATTTTAAACCAAAATTAGTTGGTTTTCGATGGAATGAGGCGGCGACGTGAGGTTTAAAACCAAGAATATTCCCCAAACCGACCCAAACCATGGATTTTTCCAAGATTTCTTCTCCTGCCTCTCTGTCTTCACTTTGCAGGTGAAGATTAAAATTTAGAGCCGGGATTAAGTGAATTTTCCCCTTCTTGGGAAAAGGGAAAAAAACCCCTGATTTGAATAATTCAAATATCGGGATTTTCCGGGAAAAGCAAAGAATCCATGGGTATTCCCCCACCATCCCAAATTCCCAAATTCCCACCGCGTCCTCGCTCTTCCTCACCTTCCTCCACCAGCCGCCGGGTTTGGGAGCATCTTCTCCCTCCGCCTTCCACCTGAGATTAAAATTCCCTTTGCCGGGGCTAAACTGGGATGGGAAGGAGGGAAGCAGCCCGGCCCCCCTTCCCTTCCAGCTGGGCACCGCCTGCTCCCGGCGCATCCCGCTGGGAATTTCGGGGTCAGGGATGAGCCGGCGGCGGAAAAAAAATCTCCCTGTGCCTGGCACGGTGCCCGGCTCCGCTCCGGCAGCGCGAAAATCTCCGTGAAAAAAGCAGGGAAAGGTGAGCAGCAGAGCCTGAAGCTTCCCGTGATCCATCCGAAATTTTTGGGCTGGGAAAACGTCCTCAGGATGGGAATCCAGCCTCTAGGATCATGTAAAACCTCGTGGTTTATGCTAATTTATAATCAAATTAAGCGATAAAATCCTAAAATCCTCCATCCTTATGGTTTTGCTGCTCTTCACCTGCACGTAGTGCAGATTCCCAAAAATTTACATGGAATTCTATGGAGTTCTGTACATGTAAATATCCCAGGGGTTCGGCTGGAATTTTAAAATCTAAATTTTAAAATGAAAAAAATTAAAAATTTAAAATTCCTGCTCAAGCCCCCGTTTCTGAGTTTTTGTGGGATTTGGGGTTCTCACGACCCCACCATGGCCTCTCCAACCCTATTTCCACACTTCCAATCCCTTTTCCCATCTTTAGGAGCCTGGAAGCGTCACTTTTTCCTTGGAATTAATTTTTTTTAGGAAGGTTTTTGATTGGTTGAAGCTGATTCCTAGAAAAAACGATGAAATTTGCATAATTTGGGCCATAAAATGGATATTTGGGAAGAAGGTGAGCGCCAGGATCGAGTTTTTCCAGGACAATTTGATGGATTCAACACAATCCATGGGATATCCAGGAAGGGGAAAATCCAGTTTGGTCTTTCTGGGGGAATTTTGGAGCGATGGGAATGTTGAAGCCCAAAGTCTGTTGACATCAAGTCTTGGTTTGATGGATGTCCATGACCTCCTGAAGCTCCTCCACACACAATTCCATTCTCCAAATAAAATATTCCCAAAGGATTATACCCATTAAAATACCATAAAAATTTTTTTTAAAAAAATTCCTATTATTTTTCCAGAACTTTCAGGGATTGTCCGATCCCAATCTCTGCATGGTGCTATGGGATCACTTTCAGCTCCAAGCCCTCAACACCAAATCCTTCCATGAAACATCTCCGATGTTCTGCTGCTCCGGCGGCATCGGCGCTAATTAACATCCATGGAAGTTCATCAAGACCAGAGGGAATTAATGACCCATCCCATCCCTCACCTTCCCATTCCCACTTTTCTTCAGGAGAAGCGGGGCCGGGAGGACGAATTTTGGCCATTTTCCGGCAGCTGTCGGAACGTTGCGTGGCGGGACCGTCAGGTTGGGATATTGGAGACCACAAATCCATAACCAAAGGATTTTATGGGATGCAGATGATGAGGAAACACCAAAACCAACTCGGATCTGATGAGCCAACTTGGCTGAAGGTCAAGCTGACCTTGCTGAAGGTCAACTTGGGGTGGACCTTCCCCAGGTCGCACCACCCACTTTGTCCTCTTGGTTTGGGACGTTCATGATGGCCGAGTGGTCTCCAGTGAGCTCCTCTGGGATCAATCCCATCAGGATTGCTCATGGATCGGACATCCCAAAGATTTGGAGATCCATCAGGAACCCACCAGGAGGAAGCACAAGACCAACACGACCGAGCCGAGCGCGGCCGCCAAATTCCCGCGAGGCGATCGGGGCTGCTCATCCCAATTAAAGCAATTCTCCCAAAAATAGCCTCATTCCCGAAATCCAAATGTCACCGAAAACAAGAGGAGACCTTTCCAGATTGGAGAGGGAGGAGGGAAGAACGCCGGGAAAGGAGCACAGAAGAGCTTTTCTTGTTCTGAGGAATCAGCTGGGAAGTACAAAGAGACCAGAAGTGACATTTCCCAAAATAGCCGATCAATTCAGCGGGAATCTGCTCCCCACTGGCTCCGGGAGCACCACAAAGAGTTCCAAAAATGGGAATTTTTAATTTTTTTTTACCTTTTGCCTATTCCGAGTGGATTTCGCGTTCCTTGGAGTGCCAAAACTTTTCTTCCTCTTGGTAACTCCAGCCTGAATCGTTCACCCCTGATGGGACACAGGGAATGGCTTCCCACTTCCAGAGTACCATGGGATGAGTTTTGGGAGTAAATCCTGCGTCCCTCTGCCGTTTTCCAGAGGAAAACCTCTGGAATTATTTCCAGACTCGAGGAGAAGAGGGTTGGGAAGGCTGTTGGCTTGCAGACTTGATTTTCCAGCTGGAAAATCCAGGATTGTTTCACAAATGAGGTTTGGGAGCCGATGGATCTGAGGGAGCTGTGGCAGCTCCAGTGGAAGCGTTTGAGGGCTCATCCCACTCCATGATGGATCTTTGAAGTTCTGGTTGGGTTCCATCCCGCTCCAAATTCATCACCTCCATCTTGGCATGAACCCATGGGACAACCAGAGATCCCCCAATCCCTCTGCAGCCTTTCCAAAGGTCCTGGAGCACCATCCTTGGAATTGTCCAAGGCCAGGTTGGACAAGGTTTGGAGCAATCTGGGACATTGGAATGAGTCCCAGCCCTTGGAATGGGTTGGGTGGGACTGGATGATCTTTGAGGTCCCACCCAACCCATTCCATGATCCCACAATTAATTTTTCCCCTCATCATCATCAATGCCACTAACAGGAATTCACCACGAGCTCGCAGCGCTCGCGGGGTTAAACCAAAATCCCACCCCACGGAGCTCTGCCTGAGACTCGTTCTTCCACAAGGAGACGTCCAGCCACTCACAGCTAATTAAGCAAAGCTGCTAATTAGCTCATTAGCTGGCGGCAGGCTGGGGGAAGGGCGGCCAGGGCTGCTCCAGGGGTTTTTATGGGATTGGGAAGACGGAGCCGATGCCGACAGCTCATCAGTGTGGTGACACCGAAGCTTTTAATTGCCACCAGCCCAAATTTGGGTTGTCCCTGTCACCGCTCCGTGTCCTCATCGCCGACAAATCCCAACCAAACAGCTCCAAACTTCCCAAATCCCGCTTTTTCCCGCTCTTCCTGGGAATTTCTCCACGTGCAGAGATGATGAGATCGGGTTGTCCACGGATTCATGGAGAGCGTTTGGCTGGCGAGGATAAAAACCCGATCCCATCCCCCTGAAAAGGGATTCCAAAAAAAAATTTCCGAGTTTTCCCTCCTGGAAAGCTCAGGAATTTTTTTCTGTCTTCCTCAAGTGGCAATTAATTCCGATATTTCCTGGGAGGTCACTTGGTGAATTCCAGGGAAAGGTGGGATGGAATGTGGCCAGCGTGTCTTGGATTGGGATGGAGAAAGCTGGGCTTGGAACAGTGGGAAAATGTGCTGGGAAAGGGGATGAGGAGCATCCCGATCTTCCTGGTCTCCATTTCCAACATGGAAAATGAAGAGCTGGAGGTGCCTCCATTTATCCCCAGTTCCAGAAAAAAATCCAGGAATGTGTGGAAAACGTTCTGGGAAAGAGGATGAGGAGCATCCCGCTCTTCTTGGTCTCTGTTTCCAACATGGAAAACAAAGGAAGAGCTGGAGGTGCCTCCATTTATCCCCAATTCCAGAAAAAAATCCAGGAATGTGTTGGAAATGTGCTGGGAAAGAGGATGAGGAGCATCCCGCTCTTCTTGGTCTCCATTTCCAACATGGAAAACAAAGGAAGAGCTGGAGGTGCCTCCATTTATCCCCAATTCCAGAAAAAAACCCAGGAATGTGTGGAAAATGTGCTGGGAGAAGAGATGAGGAGCATCCCGCTCTTCTTGGTCTGTTTCCAACATGGAAAACAAAGGAAGAGCTGGAGGTGCCTCCACTCATCCCCAATTCCAGAAAAAAAACAGGAAAGTGTGGAAAATGTGCTGGGGAAGAGGATGAGGAGCATCCCCCTCTTCCTGGTCCCTGTTTCCGACATGGAAAACAAAGAAGGAGCTGGAGATGCCTCCACTCATCCCCAGTTCCAGAAAAAAAGCAGGAATGTGTGGAAAACGTGGTGGGAAAAAGGATGAGGAGCATCCCGATCTTCCTGGTCTCCATTTCCAGCGTGGAAAACAAATGAAGAGCTGGAGGTGCCTCCATTTATCCCCAATTCCAGAAAAAAACCAGGAATGTGTGGAAGATGTGCTGGGAATGGGAATAAGGAGCATCCCGCTCTTTCTGGTCTCTGTTTCCAACATGGGAAGCAATGGAAGAGCTGGAGGTGCCTCCATTTTTCCCCAATTCCAGAAAAAAAGCAGGAATGTGTGGAAGATGTGCTGGGAGAAGAGATGAGGAGCATCCCGCTCTTCCTGGTCTCCATTTCCAGCGTGGAAAACAAAGGAAGAGCTGGAGGTGCCTCCATTTATCCCCAATTCCAGAAAAAAAAACAGGAATGTGTGGAAAACGTGGTGGGAAAAAGGATGAGGAGCATCCCGATCTTCCTGGTCTCCATTTCCAACATGGAAAATGAAGAGCTGGAGGTGCCTCCATTTTTCCCCAATTCCAGAAAAAAATCCAGGAATTTGGGGTTTATCAAAACCTGGAGCAACCAGGCAGGGATTGAAAATCCCCAAAATTCGGTCTTAACCTCGTCTTGGATTTTTGGGGTTTGACAAGGACCCAACGGGGACTTTTGGGGTTCAATGAGGACTTGGGGGATTCAAGAAGGACTTGGAGGGGTCTAACAAGGACTTGGGGAGGTTCAAGAAGGAGTTTTGGGGTTCAGTGAGGATTTTGGGGGTTCAGTGAGGATTTGGAGTTCAGGAAGGAATTTTGGGGTTCAGTGAGGATTTTAGGGGTTCAGTGAGGATTTGGGGTTCAATGAGGATTTTAGGGGTTCAGTGAGAATTTGGGGTTCAAAAAGGAATTTTGGGGTTCAGTGAGGTTGTTTGGGGTTCAGTGAGGATTTGGGGTTCAAGAAAGAATTTTGGGGTTCAATGAGGATTTTGGGGGTTCAGTGAGGATTTGGGGTTCCAGGAAGACTTTTAGGGTTCAATGAGGATTTTGGGGGCTCAGCAAAGTTTTGGTGGGGTTCAGTGAAAACTTTGGGGGCTCAGTGAGGATTTGGGGTTCAAGAAGGAATTTTGGGGTTCAATGAGGATTTTGGGGGTTCAGTGAGGATTTGGGATTCAAGAAAGAATTTTGGGGTTCAATGAGGGTGTTTGGGGTTCAAGAAGAATTTGGGGGTTAAACGGAATTTTGGGGGTTCAGTGATGATTTGGGGTTCAAGAAAGAATTTTGGGGTTCAATGAGGATTTTGGGGTTCAATGAGGATTTTGGGGGTTCAGTGAGAATTTGGGGTTCAAGGAAGAATTTTGAGGTTCAATGAGGATTTTAGGGGTTCAGTGAGGATTTGGGGTTCAAAAAGGAATTTTGGGGTTAAATGGAATTTTAGGGGTTCAGTGAGAATTTGGGGTTCAAGGAAGAATTTTAGGGTTCAATGAGGATTTTGGGGGCTCAGCAAAGTTTTGGTGGGGTTCAGTGAAAACTTTGGGGGCTCAGTGAGGATTTGGGGTTCAAGAAAGAATTTTGGGGTTCAATGAGGATTTTAGGGGTTCAGTGAGGATTTGGGATTCAAGGAAGAATTTTGGGGTTCAATGAGGGTGTTTGGGGTTCAAGAAGAATTTGGGGGTTAAACGGAATTTTGGGGGTTCAGTGATGATTTGGGGTTCAAGGAAGAATTTGGGGGTTCAATGAGGATTTGGTGGTTCAATGAGGATGTTTGGGGTTCAGTGAGAATTTGGGGTTCAAGGAAGAATTTTGAGGTTCAATGAGGATTTTAGGGGTTCAGTGAGGATTTGGGGTTCAAAAAGGACTTTTGGGGTTCATCGAGGACTTTTGGTGCTCCTTGAGGACTTTTGCAGTTCCACAAGGACCTGAAGTCAACACATGAAAGGAAGGAGTGGAGGACAAAGCTTGGAAAAGCAGGAATAAAACATCCATAACATTCCCTGCCCCGCCCATCCCGATCCCAATCCCGGAGGGAAATCCCGGCTACCTGTAGTGCAGGAGTTGTCCTTCGGCGCTGTAATCCCGATAAATGTCGTATTCCTTCTCGAACACTCCGGAAGGCGACGAGCTGGAAAACGGGAATGAACGGGGAGTTACCATCAACGTCTCCTCTGGGATTAATGGAGGTGAATCCCATCAGGATGGGATCCACCTCTCCTGGATCTGCTCCCGGGATCTGCTCGAGCTCGGAGTCATTGATTATTTAGAGTTGTTGGCCAGATGATGACCAAGCCACCCACGGCCGTGGTCTCCAGGTTTGTGTCCAACCCTTCAAATTTTCCCTTTAAACATCTGAGTGCATCCCAAACATCTCCCGGCTTCATCCCACCCTTCCCGAGTGCTGCTCCCACTCTTCAACAACCTTGGATGGTCAGAGCCAACATGGGAAGAGGAAAATCCCCCCCAAAAACCCCTTTTTGCCCCATTTTCATCTAAATCTGAGCCTGCAGAGCTCTTGTTCCAGAAGATGGAGAAGGTTACACCACCAACCCACTCCAGGAGACACCACGCTTGGAAAAACATGGAAAAAAAAAATCTGGAAGTGGGGGATGGAATTTCCAAGCCGATTTTTGGACTTGATGGGGTTCAGTGAAGACTCAGGAATACAAACTTGGAGTCCAAGAAGAATTTTGTGGGATTCAAGAAGGACTTAAAGACTCTCCTGTAGGATCAACCCCACTCTTGATCCCTATTTTTGGCTCCACGCTTTTCCAATGGCCGTGAATCCATGCCAAGACCCTCCAACACTTCCCAAAATCCAGGTATTGATCGTTGTCTTCCCAATATTATCCATCCCCGCTGCCGATGAGCACAGAAAATTGTTTATTTTTGCCTTAACAGCCCTTCCCGGCGGGAATGTGCTTGGAATCAATCTCATTTGGAAAACACAGAGCAAATAATCAGAAAAAATCTGGAAAAATAACTTTATTCCAAAAAAACACCTTTAAAATCCCCCCACGTTTCCTTGTTAAGACTCTTCCCTTAATAAAATTTGGTTTTGGGAGGAAAAAAAAAAAAAGAGGGAAAAGAACCAAATCTTCCTAATAGGATAAAGCTCCAAAATTTTAGCGGAGCAAGGAGGCAATAAAATTAAGCTTCTGTTCAAAGCTGATTTTAATGGGATTTAGCCCTGGAATTACGGCTGTGTGGAATTGCTTAATCCCGTTTTCCTCGCCAGTGCGTGTGAATGGATTTCCTCCTCCTCCTCCTCCTCCTCCTCCTCCTTCTCCTCCAGGATTCCCGAGAGAAAAGCATCACCTCTGACCCCGGTGCTGTACCCAGATCCATGGTGGAATGTAGATGGATCCCCACATCCATGGGGGAATCCAGATGGATCCCCAAATCCATTGCGGAACCCAGATGGTTCCCCAAATCCATGGCAGAATTGAAAAGGATCCCCAAATCCACAGTGGAATCCAGATGGATCCTCAAATCCATGGTGAAATTCAAATTGATCCCCAAATCCATGGCAGAATCCAGATGGATCCCCAAATCCATGGTGGAATGCAGATGGATCCCCAGATCCATGGCAGAAACCAGATGGATCTCCAAATCCATGGTGGAATCCAGATGGATCCCACATCCATCCCTGGAAGCATCCAAGGCCAGGTTGGAGCAACCTGGGATAGAGGAAGATGTCCCTGCCCAGGAACTGAATGAACTTTAAGGTTTCTTCCAACCCAAACCATTCCAGGATTCCAGGATTCCATGAGATCTCAAGGTCCACACCCCTCCAGGAGGGAATTCCCACCCCTCCAGCTCCCAGGTTTCTGTTCCAGGTGTCAGGATCAAGCTCCACGTGCTCCTCCAGCTTTATTTTGGTTGAACCTGAGCATGGGTGGTTTTTTCTTGGAGTTTTTCGGAGTTGTTGCTTCCAAGATCTTCCAAATCCATCAGATTTGGTTGGTTCCCATCCATCCTTTCTCCCGCTGTTCCATTTCTCATCAGTGTTAATTATCCCCATCCAAATTAACTCCAGTCCTCCTCACGTGGATTTGAGGAACCTCCTCATCTCCGATGAGGTTTCTGTGATGGATGGAGCTGATGGATGAGCAAATCCATCCCAAAAATTCCGACTGGTGGGAGCCGGGCAGGGAATCCCCGCAGGGATCCGTGGGAGGTCGGAGCGGTGGCTGCCCATTCCCGGCCGCGCTCGCTTTTCCGGGATGAGCTGAGTTTTTTGGGAATCATTAAAAACCCACCAGCTGAGGTTCCAGCGTTAACGAGCAGCCTCTGGAATTGGCTGGGGAAGGATTCCCAATTAATTCCTGCTTTCCCACTATCCCGGCTTCCCACAGGCAGGGATGCGACGGAGCGCGGTCCTTACCCTTGGCCAGCTGTTTTTCCATGGTTTTAAAGCCAAATCCTTATGGATTTTGCTTGACTAACAGATTTCTTGGATTAAAGGAGGAATTTTACGATGAGGATGATGAAACACAGGAGAATCTGTGGTTGCTCCATCCCTGGAATATTCCAGGCTGGATTGGATGGAGCTTGGAGCAACCTGGGATAGTGGAAGGTGGAACTGGATGGTTCTGAGGTCGCTTCCAACCCAAACCATTCCATGTTTAAGGTCTTTCCTGAAATCTCCACCTTGATCCAATTTGTGTCCTTGAGCCAGACGTTCCCACCCAACCTGGGACAACTGGGACAATCCGGAAAACTCAACCCAAGTGAATTCCTGAAATGGGCAAAGCCAAACCAGCTCCAATCAAAAACCCGACCGGTTTGGAAACGCGGTTTTGGTTTTGGAAAAGTGTCCTGAGGTCTCCCCAAAATCCTTCTCCATGCAAAGCCAGCCCGGCTCCTTCGTTTTCTCCTCACACATCCTGTCCTCCATCCTCCATCCCCACTGGATTCTCCCAGGTTTTTCAGGTTTTGGATAACCCAAAATGACCCGAGGTTGCCCAGTTGGGGTCAAACGAGGATTAAACCTTCCCTGGACCTTCTGAGGTGTTCCCAACTTCCCTTCCTCACCTTCCCTTGGGACAACACTTCCCAGCATTCCCAAATCCTTGAGCGGCCACCGGTTTGTCCATGCTGTGGCTACACCCAACCTTGCTGAGCTTCAGGAAGTTCTTCCCAAATTGTCCTCCATCCGTAGGATCCCTCGGAGCTCCAGCCCTGCCCTCCAGCTTGTCTGGAGAAAGGGGTGGCTCCAGATTATTGATAAGGATTTGGATTGGGAGAGGAGCTGGGATCGGCCTGAGAGGAGCCAAACATTGGGAATGAACCTTCAACCACCACCCTCCGAGCCGGATGATCCGGTTTTTATCCATTGAATCGTGTCCCTGTCTGGACGAGGGATCCAAAGCCTTTCCGGGACACTCTGAAGGTGATTTTCCATGAATAAAGATGATTTTCCATGAATAAAGATGATTTTCCATGAATAAGTGTAATTTTTCCAATGGAAAAGGTGAATTTCCAATAATTAAGGTGATTTTCTGTTAATAAAAGTGATTTTCCATGAATAATTTTCCAATAATTAAGGTGATTTCCTGTTAATAAAGGTGATTTTCCACTAATAAAGGTAATTTTCCAATAAAAAAGGTAGTTTTCCAATAAAAAAGGTGATTTTCCATGAACAAAGGTGATTTTCCACTAATAAGGGTGATGTCTCCAATAATTGGAAAAATTATTGAAAAATAATTTAAGATGATTTTCCCACTAATAAAGATGATTTTCCATTATAAAGATGATTTTCCATCAATGAGTGTGATTTTACAATAATTAGGGTGATTTTCCATTATAAAAATGATTTTTCATTAATAAGGGTGGTTTTCCAATAAAATGATGATTTTCCATTAATAAAGGTGATTTTCCATTAATAAGGATGATTTTCCAATAATTAAGGCAATTTTCTGTTAATAAAGGTGATTTTCCACTAGTAAGGGTAATTTTCCAATAAAAAAGGTGATTTTCCATGAACAAAAGTGATTTTCCACTAATAAGGGTGATTTCTCCAATAATTGGAAAAATTATTGAAAAATAATTTAAGATGATTTTCCCACTAATAAAGATGATTTTCCATTAATGAATGTGATTTTACAATAATTAAGATGATTTTCCATTAATAAAGGTGATTTTTCATTAATAAGGGCGATTTTCCATTAATAAGGGTGATTTTCCAATAAAAGGATGATTTTCCATTAATAAAGATGATTTTCCATTAATAAAAATGATTTTCCACTAATAAAGGTGATTTTCCACTAATGAAGGTGATTTTCCCACTAATAAAAATGGTTTTCCACTAATAAGGGTGATTGTCCAATAATTAAGGTGATTTTCTGTTAATAAAGGTAATTTTCCAATAAAAAAGATGATTTTCCAATAGAAAAGGTGATTTTCCATGAATAAAGATAATTTTCCACTAATAAGGGTGATTTTTCCAACAATTAAGGTGATTTTCCCACTAATAAAGATGATTTTCCATTAATAAAGAGGATTTTCCATTAATAAAGAGGATTTTCCCACTAATAAGTGTGATTTTCCACTAATAAGGGTGATTTTTCCAATAATTAAGGTGATTTTTCCACTAATAAAGGTGGTTTTCCATTAATAAGGATGATTTTCCAATAATTAAAGTGATTTTCTGTTAATAAAGGTGATTTTCCACTAATAAAGATGATTTATTTTTCCAATTATTGGAAAAATAATTTAAGGTGATTTTCCCACTAATGAAGATGATTTTCCAGGATAAAGATGATTTTCCATTAATGAGTGTAATTTTACAATAATTAAGATGATTTTCCATTAATAAAAATGATTTTCTGTTAATAAAGGTGATTTTCCACTAATTAAGGTGATTTTCTATTAATAAAGATGATTTTCCACTAATAAGGGTGATTGTCCAATAATTAAGGTGATTTTTCCACTAATAAAGATGGTTTTCCATTAAAAAGGTGATTTTTCATTAATAAAGATGATTTTTCATTAACAAGTGTGATTTTCCACTAATAAGGGTGATTTTCCAATTAATAAGTTGATTTTCCCACTAATAAAGATGGGTTTCCATTAATAAGGATGATTTTCCAATAATTAAAGTGATTTTCTGTTAATAAAGGTGATTTTCCACTAATAAAGATGATTTATTTTTCCAATTATTGGAAAAATAATTTAAGGTGATTTTCCCACTAATAAAGATGATTTTTCATTATAAAGACGATTTTCCATCAATGAGTGTGATTTTGCAATAATTAAGGTGATTTTCCATTATAAAAATGATTTTCCATTAATAAGGGTGATTTTCCAATAAAAGGATGATTTTCCATTAATAAAGATGATTTTCCATTAATAAAAATGATTTTCCACTAATAAAGGTGATTTTCCACTAATGAAGGTGATTTTCCCACTAATAAAAATGGTTTTCCACTAATAAGGGTGATTGTCCAATAATTAAGGTGATTTTCTGTTAATAAAGGTAATTTTCCAATAAAAAAGATGATTTTCCAATAGAAAAGGTGATTTTCCATGAATAAAGATAATTTTCCACTAATAAGGGTGATTTTTCCAACAATTAAGGTGATTTTCCCACTAATAAAGATGATTTTCCATTAATAAAGAGGATTTTCCATTAATAAAGAGGATTTTCCCACTAATAAGTGTGATTTTCCACTAATAAGGGTGATTTTCCAATTAATAAGGTGATTTTTCCACTAATAAAGGTGGTTTTCCATTAATAAGGATGATTTTCCAATAATTAAAGTGATTTTCTGTTAATAAAGGTGATTTTCCACTAATAAAGATGATTTATTTTTCCAATTATTGGAAAAATAATTTAAGGTGATTTTCCCACTAATAAAGATGATTTTTCATTATAAAGATGATTTTCCATTAATAAGGGTGATTGTCCAATAATTAAGGTGATTTTCCCACTAATAAAGATGGTTTTCCATTAAAAAAGGTGATTTTTCATTAATAAAGATGATTTTTCATTAACAAGTGTGATTTTCCACTAATAAGGGTGATTGTCCAATAATTAAGGTGATTTTCCCACTAATAGAGATGGGTTTCCATTAATATGGGTGATTTTCCAATAAAAGGCGATTTTTCATTAATAAAGATGATTTTCCATTAATAAAGATGATTTTCCATTAATAAGGGTGATTTTCCACAAATTAAGGTAATTTTCCCATTAACAGAGCTGATTTCCTGTAATCAAGATGATTTTCCATTAATAAGTGTAATTTCCCAACAATTAAGGTGATTTTCCAACGAAAAAAATCATCTTCCAAACGAAAAATGCGATTCTCTACTAATAAAGGTGATTTTCCATTATTAACCATGATTTTTCCAATGAAAAATTGATTTTTCCACTAACAAATGTGATTTTCCATTAACCTCGATGCTTTTATAGCAATAAAGTTGATTTTCCCTCAATAATTTTCCCTAAACCGCGGCTTACGGACACAAATTTATCCCTCTGGCAAAACAACAAAACCTAATAAATTTTTTTTCTAAAAAAATCAATAAATCCAGCAGTTTTTTGGGAATTTTTTTTTGGAACAGGAAGTGGCATCATTCCCCAGCTTTTGGAAAACCAAGAAAAACGAGCGGCCTGAAAATAGCTCAACTCCGTGGCAAAAGCCAGGAATAGAAAACGAAATCCCGGCTCCAAATCCTCGGATTTAATCGCTGCCCTTCATACTCTTAATTACAGATCCCCCACCCCAAAGCTTCCAATGAAACTTCAAAGATGGTTTTCTTTGGAATTACGCAACCGGAATTTCGGGGCCGGCCGCCGACGCGGGCGCTCGGAGGAATTAGGCGAATATCCGCCTAATCCGGAGGCGCCTTTCGCAACGGGAAGCGGGGAATTCAAGGAGAGGATATTAAAAAAGCTTCAGCCCCCCCGCCCCGATTTCCACCCTCGGAGCAAGAAATTCAGGATATGAGAAGGTTTTTTTTTATTTTCTGGGAAATATTTGAGGATGGAATGAGGAAGGGGAGTTGGGTTTTGTTTGGGTTATGCCGGGAATGTGTTTTCCGCTAAATATTTCCTTGGGTGGTTCCTCCCCCAGGAGCTTCACAATCTCAATAAACTCAAGGAATTAAGGAAGGAGCCTGGAAAATGGATTCAAGGATCTTGGAAGTCTTTTCCAACCTTAAGAATTCCATGGAAAACTCACTCCGGACGGGTGGGATGAGACCCGGCACTGTTGGAGCAGCCCCAGTGCTGGAAAAGGGGAGAAGAAGTTGAAGCCAAAGGAATTTTGGAAATGGGAATTCCAATTTTTCCTGTTGGGGGGGAAATCAAATCTTTGGATAAATTTGGGAATGTTGGGAGATCCTGTCAAAGAATTCCAGCAGTGCCCCATCCCTGGAAGTGTCCAAGGCCAGGTTTGGAGCAACCCAAACCGTTGGATGAGACCTCAAAGACCACGGAATTCCGACCCCTTTGCCATGGATGGGGACATCCAACGTCACTTTAGAGCTGGAATTTTGTTGTGAAATGTGAAAAGCCAAAACCACGGATAAAACATCACAAAAACCTGGAATTTGGGATTCTTCCCAACATCCTGCCTCACGATTTGGGAAATTGAGGATCCTGTGGAACCAGGGGATGAGGCTGAAGCTGGGGAATTTCCAGGTGATCCTTAAATTAAAAAAATAAATCTTCAGGATAACTCAGCTGGGATGGATCCAGCTCCTGGACATGGATTCCAGAAGGGTGGGAAGAGGAGATAATTCCACGTCCTGAGGACACGAATCCTTGGATTGTGCAAGGCGTCTCCAACAGAGGTGAAAATGGGAAAAAGCAAAGCAAACAAAGGCCGGGATGGAATTCCTAGAAAAACTGTGGCTGCCCCATCCCTGGAAATGTCCAAGGCAAGGTTGGATGGAGCTTGGAGCAACCTGGGATAAGGGAATGGAACTGGGATTTGTTGCCACAGGCAGCAAATAAAAGGGAGAGGAAAAAAAAAAATCTGAATTTCAAGAATTCCAAGAATTCCCTGCAACATTCCCTTCCAGAGCTGGATTCAGGGATTGGGATTCCCCAGAGTCTGCTCCAAGGAAGAACCTCTGGTTGTTTTCCTGGCCACCAGAGCCAGGGGGATGTCGGTGCCCCGGCCTCCTGTTCTGCTCATCACTCCGTGGATAAAACATCGGGAAGAGAAGGAATTCCAGTGGAATGCCAAGGTCTGGGAATGGGATGAGGTTCCAACAGCACCAGGGACTGGAAAGGTGGAGAAATTCCATTTGTCCTTAATGGATGGGAGGGATGAGGCAGTTTTTAGGGTTGACCCACATCCAAGTGGGAGTTTCAACAGGATCAACAATTCCAGGCTTAAAAAATTCCTTTGGTTTTGCTCTGGTAGGGGAGCAAAAACTTCATAGAATGGTGGAAATTCCATGGAAATTTCATGGAAAAACTTCATCAAATGCTCAAATCTGTGGTTTGGGTTGGAAAGGAAAATCCCTATCCCAGGTTGCTCCAAACTGACTTTGGACAATTCCAGGGATGGAGCGGCCACAGATTCTTTGGGAATTCCATTCCAGCCCTCTCACCATCCTCACAGGGAGGAATTCCTTCCCGATATCCCACCTATCCCTGCCCTCTGGCAGTGGGAAGCCATTCCCTGTGTCCTGTCCCTCCATCCCTTGTCCCAAGTCCCTCTCCAGCTCTCCTGGAGCCCCTTTAGGCACTGGAAGGAGCTCTGAGGTTTCCTTGGATCCTTCCTTTCTCCAGGTGAACATTCCCAGCTCTCCCAAGTTCCTCCTGGCTCCTCACACCAGGAAATGTCATCCAGCTGGGAAAATCCAACATTTGGGTGAAGAAAATCCCGGAATTCCAAGCCTGCTGGAGGCAGGACATTGGGAAGGAAACCCTTGAGGTCTTTCCGCGCGGTTTTTCCAGAGAAAATCCAACCCTTTCGGTTTTTCTTCCTTCTCTTCTTGGAGGAAGGTCGGGAATCCCTGCAGGCACCTGGAAAACCCTCGGGCAGCAGATGCTGCTGAGATTTATGTCATTGGTCCACCTGTTTTCCCAGAGCCTCCAGGAAAGGAAATAAACGGAGAGAATTCCAAGGAAAAATGGTGGGACCCTCAAATTGGATATTTTAGAGCTTTGAGGCGTCTTTTATTCCACAAATTTGCCCTTTTTTTGGCATTTTTTGGAGTCAGGAAACAGTGCCTGTAAGGGGGGGAGGTTTTGATCCCAGAGATCTCCGGCAGGGAGCATTCCAGGGATTGGATTTTGAGAGAATTCCCCTTGGATATTCCAGCTCAGCCACACGGAATCCAGGAAGATTTAAATGCTGCATTTTATCTCTGATATCCCGACGCCTTTGGAACAAGGATGTGCAAAAAAAAGTGGGAATTCTGAGGGACAACTTGGGCACAATTTCCCAGCAGATGGGATTTGGGTGAAGATCCCTCACATTCCAAGATTCCTGCGTTTTGCTCCAAGGAAAAAGCTCCTGCTGGTCAAAAATTCACTTCCTCATCCCTCAAGCTTCCACTCGGAATTCCTCCTCGGAGAAGCAGCGGCAGAGCCGAGTTTTCCATGGGAAAAGCTTCTTTTTCCGACACCTTCTCCAAGGATTTCAAGCCAACAACCTCAGACGCTTCCCGACGGCGCGGAAAAATCCCGGCGACCCGACACAAAATCCGGCCGACGTTCCCGCTCCGAGATTTCACGGCTGTCAAGTCACGCTCTGAAGCCGCCATTTTAAGACAAGCGTGGAAAATTCCAGGGAAACGCTGGAAAATCCTGCTGGGAATGGTTTGATGACCACCAGGACAAAGTTGTTGTTGAGATTCCAGGGTTGATTCCTGAGCTGGATCTGAACAAATCCCACCTCACCATGGAAGCGCGAGTTGGTTCCGGTGGGATCCAGGTGCATCCAGGCAAATTCCCTGAGGATTCCAAGGGCTGACGCATCCCTGACCCACAGGGGTGGGATGGAACGTCCTCATGGATGTGAGGAACGGATTGGGAGCAGCCTCCAGCATCTCCAGCCAAACCTGGAGATGCCTCTGGTTCCTAAATCCTAAATTTTTAAGGGAAGCTCCAATAAAAACTTTCCCACCTCTCCTGAATTCCCTTTTCCAACCAGATGTGCTGAGCTTATCCAGAAATCTTCAGGATTTTGTGGGATAAAACCTGGACTAGGAGGTTCCACCAAGAAACCTCCAGAGCTTCTTCCCAGATCTTCTGCGAGAAACGCAACCAAGATCTGGGAAAACTCTCATGGAATCATGGAATTCTTTGGGTTGGAAGGGACCTTCAAGATCACGGAATTCCAAAGGGACACCTTCCACTATCCCAGGTTGCTCCAAGTCCTGTCCAACCTGGCCTTGGACACTTCCAGGGATGGGGAAAAGGAGGGAATGGGATTTTTTTTCCAGTTGGGATATGAGGATCAGGAGTGGGATGCAGCCACGGTTTGGCTGAGCTGATGGGATTCATCCCTGTCACCTCCAGGGATGCCGGTGGAAATTCCAGCCAGCAGGAATTTCTGCTCCCTCTAGTGGCATCCAGATTTTTAAATTTTTTTAAATTAAATTTTTAAAGCTCCAGGACTCAGGATCTGCTCAATCCCAAACCATGGAAAGGCCAAGACCTGGAATTCCTGGAGATTCGAGGACACACAACCTCCCATCAGCCAAATCCAGCCAGAGAGCTGCTGATCCCACCTTGGGAATGATCCTTTCCCCAGGAAATTCCTGATCTTATCTCAGGAATGATCCTTTCTCCAGGAAATTCCTGATCTCTTCTCGGGAATATTCCTTTTCCCAGGAAATTCCTGATCCCACCTTGGGAATGATCCTTTCCCCAGGAAATTCCTGATCTCATCTCAGGAATGATCCTTTCCCCAGGAAATTCCTGATCTCTTCTTGGGAATATTCCTTTTCCCAGGAAATTCCTGATCCCACCTTGGGAATGATCCTTTCCTCAGGAAATTCCTGATCTTATCTCAGGAATGATCCTTTTCCCAGGAAATTCCTGATCCCACCTTGGGACTGATCTTTTCTCCAGGGAATTCCTGGTCCTGCCCCTGTTCTTACAGCGAATCCCAGAGAATTTAAAATCCATCCCCTGATCCTTGTTAACCCCTCACGCCGCTTTGGGAATGGGATCCTGCTCCATCAACATCTCCTGGGCTCATTTCCCACCAGGAAAGGAGGGAATTCTGCCCCTCTGCCCTGCTCAAGAGAGATCCCACCTGGAATTCTGCATCCAGCTCCAGGATCCAACAGCAGGAGGATGTGGAGATGTTGGAACAATTCCAGAGGAGGCCATGGAGATGCTCCAAGGGCTCTGCTCTGGAGCCAGGCTGGGAGAGCTTGGAATGTCCAGCCTGGAGAAAAGAAGGATCCAGGGAGACCTTGGAGCTCCTTCCAGTGCCTAAAGGGGCTCCAGGAGAGCTGGAGAGGGACTTGGGATAAGGGATGGAGGGACAGGACACAGGGAATGGCTTCCCACTGCCAGAGGGAAGAGTTAGATGGGATTTGGGAAGAAATTCCATGCTGGGAGGGTGGTGAGGGGCTGGGATGAAATTCCCAGAGAATCTGTGGCTGCCCTGGATCCCTGGAAGTGTCCAAGGTCAGGTTGGACAGGGCTTGGAGCAACCTGGGATGGGGGAAGTTGTCCCTGCCCATGGAAAAGGCTGAAATTCCGTGATTTTTCAGCCCTTTTCCAACTTGAACCATTCCATGTCTCTGTAATTCCATGACTCCGTAATTCCATGTCTCTGTGATTCCACATCCACCCACAGCCCCAAAATCCCTCAAAAATCCCCCATTCCCAGGCTCAGAGATCCCATCAGAGCCTCCTCCAGGACCTCAGGAAGGTGGAACCTCCCCCGAGGTGTGGAGCCGAGGCCGCCTCTGATGTCCCACATGAAAGCACTTGCAGAGCCGGGAATTCCTGTTCCCATCCAGCCGCAGTTTCTGGGAGAAGGAGCTGGGAACGGGAATTCCGCCCCTGCTTGGTCTCCTCAAATCTGGTCAGGTCCTTAATGTGGTCAAAAGCAGCAATTAAGAGGAGACAAATACATTAATTAATGACCCGCCTCAGGTCGCCCAGAAAAGCTGTGGCTGCTCCATCCCTGGAATTGTCCCAGGTTGGGTTGGGATGATGGGAGGTGTCCCTGCCCATGGAAAAAGTTGGATTTTATGGCTCCTTCCAACCCAACCCATTCCACGATTCCGTGATTTGCAGCTTTCAAGAAGTAAAAGATTGAAGGACCCCAGAGGAGCAGCACGAACGTCTCCCAATGTTTTCCTTGGGAATTGAGCACTGACTCCCTCCTCCTTCCCAAGGGAAATTATCCCTGCCAGGAGCTCCCCAGACCTGTGGGACGAGCCGTGCTTGTGGCATGAATCATCCCAACACCTCGGGGAGATCTTATCCAGGGAAATAATTTAAAACCCGAAATTTCCAACCCTAAAAATGAATTTTGGAGGACGAGAAATTATTCCTTTAAGGAACCTTCCCGCAGGGAAGAATTCCATCCTCAAATTGTCCCGAAGGTGGAGAAATAGCTTTTCCTGATATTTTTCCCTCTTTCTCCTTGTTCTATGGAGGATCCAACTCAGTGGAGACCCACCAAGGGTCGAGCTGGAGGAACCATCCACAAAATATTTTTGTGGGATGCAGGTTGCTCTTGGAGACCACCAGGATTGGGAATTCCCGATTTCCTCCCACCCATCCCACCTTTACCTTTCCGTTTCCTCCTTCACCACCGAGTACTGGCTGGACTGGCGGCTCGACCGCTGCTCCTGCACCTTCTCGTTGCCCTCCAGCTCCTGCTCCAAGGACGAGCTGGTGCTTCCCTCCCTGCTGACATTGCTGCTCCTGCCGGGGCTGTTTTCCGTGGAAGCCCGCGGCGACTCCGTGTTCTGCTTCAGCGTCTGCAGCTTGGCCAGCGGGATGATGTCGCAGTTCTGGGGACGGTGCCACACCGTCCTCTGCGTGGTGGCATTGTAGTAGTAGAAGCGGGAGGTGTTGGGGTCGAAGAGCTCCCACCACTGGTTCTCATTGGTGCGCTTGATCCGCACCCCGGCGGGGGGGTCCCACACGCACTCCCCCGTGATGAGGTTGGCGTACATGCGCTCCCGGGTCCGAGGCTCGATGATTTCCACCCATTCCAGCCTGGGGAAAGGACAAGGAGAGAAGGGAAACGTCAACCGAGTGGCGTCAGAAGGTCAACAGAGCCACCCGATGATTCCGTGATTCAGGCGCGAGCGCAAGATGGAAAAGTGTGACCTCCACTTTTCCTTCCACCCCCAATAAGTCTCCTGTGTCCAAGATTTCCACCCATTCCAGCCTGGAAAAGAATAAGGAGAGAGGGGAAATTCAACCAAGGTCCTTCCCAACCACCCCATGATTGTGTGATTTGACTTGAGTTCAGGGTGGAGAAGAGCGATTTCTCCACCTTTCCTTCTACCCCCTTTGAGTCCCCCATGTCCAAGACTCGATGATTTCCACCCATTCCAGCCTGGAAAAGAATAAGGAAAGAAGGGAAATTCAACCAAGGTGCCTCCCAACCCCAACAACCCCATGATTCCATGATTTGATGCGAGTGTGGGATGGAGAAGAGCGACTTCTCCACTCTTCCTTCCACCCCCATCGAGTCCCCCATGTCCAAGACTTGATTATTTCCACCCATTCTTGGAAAAAAGCATGGAAAAGAACAAGGAGAGAGGGGAAGCATCAACCAAGGTCCCTCCCAACCCCAACCATCCAATGGTTCTGTGATTTGATGCAAGCGCAAGATGGAGAAGCGCAACTTCTCCACTTTTCCTTCCACCCCCATTGAGTCTCCCATGTCCAAGGTTTGATGATTCCCACCCATTCCAGCCTGGAAAAGAACAAGGAGAGAGGGGAAATTCAACCAAGGTCTTTCCCAACCCCAACAACCCCATGATTCCATGATTTGACGTGAGTGTGGGATGGAGAAGAGCGACTTCTCTGCTCTTCCTTCCACCCCCGGAGAGTCTCCTGTGTCCAAGACTCGATTATTTCCACCCATTCCAGCATGGAATAAAACAAGGAGAGAGGGGAAGCATCAACCAAGGTCCCTTCCAACCCAAACCATCCAATGGTTTTTGATGCAAGTGCAAGATGGGGAAGAGCAACTTCTCCACTCTTCCTTTCTCCCCCATTGAGTCTCCCATGCCCAAGACTCGATGATTCCCACCCATTCCAGCCTGGAAAAGAATAAGGAGAGAGGGGAAATTCAACCAAGGTCCTTCCCAACCCCAACCATCCAATGGTTCCCTGACTCGGCGCTCACAGGGTGGAGAAGAGCAATTTGACAACTTTTCCCTCCATCCCCATAAAGTCTCCCATGTCCAAGGCTTGATGATTCCCACCCTTTCCAGCATGGAAAAAAACAAGGAGAGAGGGGAAATTCAACCAAGGTCCCTCACAACCCCAACAACCCCATGATTCCATGATTTGACGCAAGCACAGGATGGAGAAGCGCGACTTCTCCACCTTCCTTCCACCCCCATTGAGTCTCCTGTGTCCAAGGCTTGATGATTCCCACCCATTCCAGCATGGAAAAGAACAAGGAGAGAGGGAAAATTCAACCAAGGTCCCTCCCAACCCAAACCATCCAATGGTTCCGTGACTCGGCGCTCACAGGGTGGAGAAGAGCAATTTGACAACTTTTCCCTCCATCCCCATGAAGTCTCCCGTGTCCAAGGCTCGATGATTCCCACCCATTCCAGCATGGAAAAAAACAAGGAGAGAGAGGAAGTTCAACCAAGATCCCTCCCAACTCCAACCATCCAATGGTTCCATGATCAACGCTTGCAGCGAGCCTTGGATAAAGAGCGACTTCACAATTCTTTCTTCCACCCCCATCGAGTCCCGCAGAATCATTTACACAAAACAGAATTTTCCAAAGGGTTTCCAACCGATCCCTGATTTTCAGCTCTCGGGGAAACCCAGCAAGGCTGCCAAACACACTCAAGGGTTGGAGCACCCCAATGTCCAACCCTTGAAGATCCAGACCCAGGGATCAAAGCACATTCCGTGAGGGAATGGGAAGGACTGGACCGACTGGAATCACCAACCTGGCGATGAACTTCTCCTGCACGACCACCCCGCAGCCCGGCGCTGCCGCCCACACCACCAAACCCGGCAGCATTTCCCACAAAAACTCCAAAACTATGGATTCGACCTCCCCCGGTCCAGCTGGAGCAGAGCAGCTCTCCAGCACTCCGAAGATCCCGGAGCTCCTTCCCTCTGTCCCGATTTCGACACCGGGAAAAGGCGTCGGCTCTGTGGGTTCCACCTCTGGCACCATCCCAAAACCACCGGCCCCAACACACCCGGGCTGGGTGAGAACCACGGGCGGCACCAACGCCGAAACCTGAGGGTGGCGGGGATGGAGATGGTGAGGGACGAACAGGTCCAACAGTGGGAAGGAATGGATTAGGATGGGATGGAATCATGGGATGGAATGGAATGGAATGGAGTGGAACGGTCCCATGGGCAGGGATGCCTTCCCCCATCCCAGGCTGCTCCAAGCCCTGTCCAACCTGGCCTTGGACACTTCCAGGGATCCAGGGCAGCCACAGCTTCTCTGGGAATTCCATTCCAGCCCCTCACCACCATCCCAGAGAAGAATTCCTTCCCAATATCCCACCTAAATTCCCACTTTTCCATTGGGAAGCCACTCCCTGTGTCCTGTCCCTCCATCCCTTGTCCCAGGTCCCTCTCCAGCTCTCCTGAAGGAGCTCCTTTAGGCACTGGAAGGAGCTCCGAGGTCTCCCTGGATCCTTCCCTTCTCCAAACTGGACATTCCAAGCTCTCCCATCCTGGTTCCAGAGCAGAGCCCTTGGAGCATCTCCATGGCCTCCTCTGGAATTGTTCCAACATCTCCACATCCTCCTGCTGTTGGATGCAGAATTCCAGGTGAAATCACACCTGAGCAGATCAGAGGGGCAGAATTCCCATTTTCCTGCTGCCCACGCTGTGGGATGAGCCCAGAACATGAGGAATTTTCAGGACCGGAATACATGGATGAGTCCTGTGGAGCTTCTCACCCACCAACACCCCCAAATTCCTTCTCCCCAGGGAAATTCCTTCTCTTCTTCTCTATCCTTTTTCCCCATCCGTGTTTTCCTGGAATTACCCTGACCCCTCCTCACTCAGAAACACAACAAAAGGGATTTTGGGGATCATCCTGCAGCAAACGGGAGCTCAGAAATTCCAAAGAGGATTAAAAGAAGTCGTAATCCCAAGAAACAGAGAATTCCACTGATTTTTCAGATCATCCCAAACGCTGCACTTGTCACCACTGGATAATCCAGAGGGTACCTGGATTCCTGGATCTGCTTCTTTATTCAAATTCCTCTTTTGCGTGGGTTTACATCAAAAAATGGAAGGAATTTAATGAAGTTATTTGGGATTTATCCCCGTCTGCATTTCCAAGGCTTTTAAGGAATGTCTAGAAATAGATGAGGAGGAATAAAAAGCTGAGTGAGGCTTACGAAGGAAGGTGCCACTTAAACCTGACACATCCAGGGAGTCAGACAATGATGGATCACATGGATCCCATCCCAACGCCTTTTCCTGGGAATGAATCCCTGGAAACTCTTCAGAAATGCCCAATTTGCAACAAAAAAAGTCCCTGGAGGTGGGGCCCAGGGTGTCAGCCTAACCCTGAGCCCTCAGCTGGTCCAGCTGATTTTCCAGTGGGATTTAAACCTCTGGATAGAAAAAAGAGAGGGATTTTCAGGGTGTGGGTTCCCAGCTTGGATCAAACCCCCCTAAAGGATGAAAACGTGTCCAGCTCCGCTTGGAAAAGAGAGGGAAATCCACAATTCAGCTTTTCCCTGCAGAACAGAGACTAAAAGCAGTCGGAGGGGAGTCAATCCTAAATCGTTCCGCAAAACTCGGATCCGATCCGGCACGGAACTGCGACAGGAAGCCACTTCCAGCTTTGGAGAATTGGGATTGGCCAAAGAACCGGCCAAGGTGGCCAAGGGTCACCTGGTCTGTCCCAGTCCAGGGAAGGTTTGGGATTCCCAGGATACTGAGGGGCTGGGGTGTGACCAGGGATGGGAATGGGATGATCTTGAAGGTCCCTTCCGACCGAAACCATTCCATGATTTTATGAGGAGAAATTAAATTTCCCGATTCCCGGCAAGGTTTTGGAAATCTCAGAAGCTCCACAGCACCTGGGGGAGCTCTGCTCCCCAAATTTCCAACTCCCAGGTGATCCCTTTGGATTCACAAACCAAAATATCCAAGAAATCCAAGAACCCAACGTGTCCAAGAACCCAAATTCCCTCATCAGTGCAAAATTCCCAGGAGAGGACAATTCCCATCTTATTTCCCATCCTACTTCTCATCTTCTTTCCCTGCTTAAATTTAATTAAAACCCTCCCAAAACTTCATAAAACTTTAAATTAATCATGGAATTATTAAATGAGTTGGGGTGAGAGGAACTTTTAAAGCTCATCTGTTCCAACCTCTGCCTGTTATTATATTTATTATTAATTAGTTAATTAATATTCATTATTAATCCCTTTATTTTATTCATGATCCCCATTATTTTATTTATTATCCACTTGATTATTACTCCTTTAATTATTACACCCATTATTTTATTTACTACTGATTTTTCAGGAATATTTGACTTAAAATATGGGAAAACCCCCCACAATTCCTTGAAAATTGGAATCTTGGAAAACCTGGAACCAAATCTGAGTGCGTTTTTCTGCACCAGCAATTCCATTTTCAGGGAATCATTCACCTGAAAGGTGGAATTGTTCTTGGCTTTTCCTGATGGATGCAGCAGGAAAAAAATCAGGCACTCAAAGGTGCAGATCCTTAGGGCAGCTGGAGCTCCTGGAAAAGCTTGGAGTGGGATGAAGTTAAGGAAAAATATTCCGGCTTTTCCCACAGAGGAGGAGTCACCTGCTCAGGGCACAGCTGGAGAGATGTTAAATGGAAAAAAAATCATGGAATGAGGGCTGGGAGAGGGGTGGATCCTAAGCTACTCCATGAGAATGGGAAAATGGCTCCGGTGGTTTTGCTGTTTGCTCCGGAAAAGCCGAGCCATGGAATCACTGTGGGATTTTGGGAAATCGAGGGTCCTCTCCCCAAAATTCCAAGGGCAACCCTGTGGTGGCTTGACTCCAGGTCCACCATTCCTCAGTGACGGTGATTATCATGGAAAATCATGGAATTTTTCCATGTGGGAAGGGACCTTTGAGGGTCAACCTCTTCCAGCACCTTTCCATGGGCAGGGACACCTTCCGCTATCCCAGGGTGCTCCAACCTGGCCTTGGACAATCCCAGGGATGGGGCAGCCACAGATTCTCTGGGAATTCCATTCCATGGCCTCACCACCCTCACAGGGAGGAATTCCTTCCCAATATCCCACCTAAATTTCCACTTTTCCATTGGGAAGCCATTCCCTGTGTCCTGTCCTTCCATCCCTTGTCCCAAGTCCCTCTCCAGCTCTCCTGGAGCTCCTTTAGGCTCTGGAAAGGCTCTGAGACCTTCCTGGAACCTTCTCTTCTCCAGGCTGGACATTCCCAGCTCTCCCAGCCTCTCTCCAACCCTTCGAGCATCTCCATGGCCTCCTCTGGATCTGCTCCAACATCTCCACATCCTCCTACTGTTGGATCCTGGAGCTGAATGCAGAATTCCAGGTGGGATCAGGTGGGAGCAGGGCAGAATTCCCTCCTTTCCTGCTCTCCACTGGGAATTTCTGGGATGTGGCCACACAGCCAAGTTTCAAATCCGGGTTTTTTTTAAATCAATCCCTGAGGACAGCCGGGAATGTCCGGCAAAATCAGCGCTCAGGAGCCAGGCGGATGCTCCGGCAGCTCCCGGCCCTGATCCGTAACAACACAAACAATAAAAACCTGGAAAAGAACCCTGCAGTTCTGGAAAAAACTATTCCAGGACAGTGGGAGAAATCCGAGCGCTCTGCTCCAATCCTGGAATCCATGACAATTCCGGCGCTGATGGAAAAGCGCTGACAGGGCAGGGCGCCGACCCGAAAGCCACCTCGGGGAAAAACCAACTCCTCCATCAAAGCCAATCCATTCCTTTCCAATGAAATTTAAAAAAGGGGAAAAATTCCAGCTCCGGGAGGCAGGAGCCGTCGGATCCGGGCGTTTGATGGAAAAGGGATGTGACTTCCCTGGGCAATGTCGGGAGAAGGTTCAAGGGCGGTGAGGAGGAGATGTCAGCAGGAATATTTATGGGACGGTCGGGAGGATCGTGGAATCATGGAATGGTTTGGAAGGGCCCTAAAGATCGTGGAATTCCACGGGCAGGGAAACCTTTCCACCGTCCCAGGTTGCTCCAAGCCTGGCTTGGAACAATTCCAGGGATTATGGGGCAGCCAAAGCTTCTCTGGGAATTCCATCCCAGTGCCTCACCACCCTCACAGGGAACGATTCCTTCCCAAATTCCAATTGAAACCTCTCCATTTTTAATTCCAAACCTTTTCCCCTCATCCCTGTTCCTCTGATAACCTGAAGCCTCAACTCTGGGTAAAGCTGATCCCGCTTGAATTAAATTTCCCTCTTTTTGGAGGGTTCAGGAATTTAAAACAACAACTCCAACTTCTTCTCCTCAGGTCTACGCTTGGAGCTGCTCCTTTCCCACTAAAATCCCAGGAATTGATGCGGAAATCTCTCGATCCCGTTTCTCTCTGATCCCAAAAATGCTTTTTCAGCCGTTTTTCCCCTTGGCCTGCAGCGATCAATAAATTCCAAATCATTTTAGGTGTGGAATGCTGGGAAATTTAAGCCAGGGCGGCTCACGGAGTTAATCCCGGTGCCAGGAGTGACACCGAGGTGACACCGAGGGAGGGGTCAAGTCCCAAGTGGCTCCGAGGCCAAATTAACCTCCATGACAAATTCCAGCTCCTTAAAACCCAGCTCAAATCCAGTTAGGGGTGGGATTGGAGCAACCAGGTCCAGTGGAAGGTCGGGCTTGATGACCTTCAAAAGTCCTTCCCAACCCATTCGATGTTTCCATGATCCTACAAGACTTTAATGACCTCATTACCATGAAAATCCCCAAAAAACCCCATTATCCCACAAATTTTGGCTGATTCCTCCAAAACATCACCACAAGGATTTTTTTTTTTGTCGGGAAAAGCATCTCCAAAGGCTGATCCACCAGGAAAAAAAACCTCCTCTGGAATGTTGATGATGATGATGAAGAGTTTTGTCCCTGCCTTGCTCAGCAGTTTCCAGGCCGGCGACTCCCGGATCGATCCCTGAGCAATGAAATAAATCCATAAAGGACTGGGAGGAAATCCGGGAGCTGATCCAGCTCCTGCGAGAGTTGGGATGGGAAAAAATCCTGGGCTGGGAATGCAGAGGTGGGAGAAATTCCAAGGATGGAGATGTCAAGGTGCTTAAAAATGGAGGGGAATCATTAATTAAGGGAAAATCATCTTAATTAGAGCTGCCCTATCCCCTTGGGGCAGCCACAGCTTTTCTGGGAATTCCAATCCACGGTCTCACCACACTCATGGAAAAGAATTCCTTCCTGATGGGAGAAGCCTGGGAATGATGATTCCCAATTGAACCCTTGAGTTTCATGGAACCATGGAATGGTTTGGGTGGGAAGGGACCTTAAAGCTCACCTGGATGTGGGTGGTGACACCTTCCCCCATCCCAGGTTGCTCCAACCTGAACTCGGACACTTCCAGGGATGGGGCAGCCACAGCTTTTCTGGGAATTCCATCCCAGGCTCCCACCAACCATCACCGTAACCAAATTCCTTCCCGATATCCAACCGAATCTCCCCATTTTTAGTTTCAAATTCCCAACCTTGACATAAGCAGGTCCTTTTTCTTTCCACCACCATTCCAAGGATTTTGAGGATCCTTTTTCCTGCTCCATGGGGAGGTTTTGAAGGCATCTCAAGACCTTTTATCCCACCCTGCACCACCCCTTTGCCGTTGACCGTGACGATTGGAAAACCATCGGATATTTAATTATCCCAAGGGAATTTAACGGCGAAAAAGGAATGGCAGGACCCTGAGGATCATTTATTTATCCACACACCACCAGAGATCCAAAACTTGGGATATTCCTGCTCATCCAGCTGCTCTGGAAGAGGCGGAATGCAGGGATAACACGGCCCGGCGGATCTGATGGCGTCGGAGCTCAACTTCCCCCTTTGATTTGGCGGAGATACAACCCCGGGATTTGCAACTCGGGAATGATTTGCACCCCAAATGACACCCCCGGAGTAATTCCCGGCCCCGGTTAAACCGGGATAACGCGTCCTGGGATGCGCCACGGCTTGGAACGAGCTCTGGGAAAGCTCCCGGCGCGCTCCTGGCTGGCCAAGCTCTTCCTCAGCACTTTTGGGAGCCAAACCAAATTTTTTGCATAGGGCTGAAGCTCCCGGATTTCTCTGCCGGCTTGGAATTGCAGTTCCTCTGCCAGCTCCTCCCTGACCGAATAAATATCCGGATAATTTTAAATATTGATATTCGGATGGATCCGGGAATTGCAGAGGCTTCGCTTGAGCTTCGGTGCTCCAGCGACTGAGGGTGGCTATGAATGGAATTCATGGAATTATGCCTTTCCCAAGTCTGGGCAAACTGTGAGGAAATCCATGGAAAATGAGCATTTCCATGAGAATCAGGAGATGGAATCCAAGAGGGAATCTGATGTTCCCCAGTGTTGGATCAAGCACCATCCAAAGGCTCCAAAAATCCTACGAAATCCAAAATCCCATCCCTGCCTCAAACACCCCAATTCCACTGGGAATCAAAATCCCTGAGGTTTGGGATGAGATTGAGCCCCACAAATCATGGAATGCTTTGGGTTGGAAGGGACCTTCAAGACCATTTCATTATCCCAGGTTGCTCCAATCCTTTTCCAACTTGCCCTTGGACACTTCCAGAGATGGGACATCCATGATTTCTCTGGGAAATTCCACAAATCACATCCTCAGAGGAAAAAGAATTCCCAAAGAAGCCTTAAAAACAACCAAAGACTATTTCAGACGTGCGAAAAAACTCAATTTCCCCATTATTCCTAAAAAGCACCGTGGAGAAGAGGAGCAGGAAATGACTCCACACTTTTTTTTTTCCCCACTTTAATTGGTTGCTCCCAAGTTTTAAAAGACAATTCTGGAAATGACTTTCCCTAGCTCCTAATTAAGCCGTGGAATTTGGCAACGCAGCCAAATCCCATAAATAGGTTCAAAGGAGAATCAGACGAGTTCAAGGAGGACAAGAGTTTTTAAACGGGATATTCGAAGGTTAGGAAATCCCCAGGAGCAGGGAAGCATCACCCTGCTCTGCCCTGGGTGGTTTTCCCCTTTTTTGGAGGGATTTTTTTGCTGTGGAGAACGGAACGGAGCCACGAAAAATATTCCTACCCCTCCCATCTCCCAACGTCCCACTTTGCATCCGTGCCTTTGGCATCGTCCCATCCCTTCTGGCCTGGAGGACACAGGGATAAGACTCCCAAAAAAAAAAACCCCCAAAAAACCCTGGAGGCTTCAAAGAGCAGCTTCAGAAAAGGGAAAGGACGGATTTTTTTTCCGTGTTATCGCGGTCGCTCCCGATCCGAACTTCACAGCGCCGGCGTCTCCTTTAAACTCCAAGGAAATTTAAAAAATAAAAAAGGAATTTAGGAAGCTGCCGGAGAGCTGATAAGGCAAACAGGCCCGGGATGAATGGAGGAGCCTCATGAAAGCAGCGAAATCGCCAGGATGACCTCGAGCCTCTCAAAGGAGCTCTGGAATTTTATCCGGAGGCTTTTGTGATCCGATATCTCTCCCGACGCCAATTAATCACTTTCTTAGCCTCTCGCCTTATTAAACCTCGGTGAGGTCAAGGGCTTGGGGATATCAGCCCTGGAAAAGTTTGGATTTAAAGGGAACAGGGCGAGCAAGGAGGGAAGGGTGGGAATTCTTTTTGCTGAGGGGTGGGAGAGGGAGCGAGACCGGGATGGAGCTGGAAGAGTCGTTCCTCATCCCAAAATGGTGGGAGAGGAGCTGGAGGACACCATGGGATGGGAGGGGATGGGATGGGATGGGATGGGATGGGATGGGGAGGAAAGAGGAGCTGGAGAACCCAGGGAAGGGGCTGGGGGGTGTGGGATGCCCATCCAACATCTTCTCCAAGGTTCTGGGAAACCATTCCCCAAAAAATTTCAGAGTTTTAATGGATAAGAAGCTTCATGAAGTGAAGATGCCCCAGAAAATCCATTATCCCAGGAGAACTTTGTGATCCATCATCCATGGTTTTTTAATAAAACTTTAAGTCCTCATTGGTTTCTATCCAAACCAAATCCAAACCAATGGATCCAAATTCCAACTTTCCAACCGAGAGTACACCTGCCCTTGACTTGTTCTCTTGGAAAAGCCACGTTCCCGGGGTTTGTGGGGCAATTTTGGGATGGGAAGAGCCAGTTTTCCAACCTGCAAGGTGGGACCAGGGATGAGAGTTGGGTGAAGCTGGAGCAGATGATTCCCACCTCGAGAATGGATCATTTTGGATGGCGGCATTCCATGAAATCCCACTCCTCAAATCAGCTTTAATTTGCTCCCAAATCCCAAATTTTCATTCCAGAACTACCCAGAAACTGAACTGAAGATTATCCGAGTGGGATTTGCCAACACCGACTCAAACACTTCCTAAAAATCCGTAGTAAATTAATCTCATTTTGCTTTCCCAATCGGAATCTTCCGAGGAAAAGATGATTAATGGGAATAAGCTCTTTGGAAATAGGGAATATTGAGAGGAATGCTTTGAACTCTAAGCCAAAAGCCCAGGAACAAGCAACAGCCTGCACCAATCCCAGAAAAACCCGGAGAAGAAAATTTCCCTCTTCCCTGAAAATTCCTGCAGAAAAAGGAATTCTGCCAATCCTGTGTCTCCATTTTGTACTCCATGTAAAGAAAAATATCAGGGGCCAAAAATCCAAACCCACAAAAACTCCTGGCCAGAAAATTCCATAAAAACAGTGGAAAGGATGTTATTTTTCCTTATTTTTCCTTATTTTCCCTGGAATTCCCGGTGGTTTTGCTGCTGCCTTGTGAGAGGGATTTGTGCAGGATCAGCTAAACTGGTTTTTGTGGTTTAATTCCCAATTTTTGCCCTCTTGGATCATCAGGACACAGGGAATGGCTTCCCACTGCCAGAGAGCAGGGAAAGATGGGATATGGGGAAGGAATTCCTCCCTGGGAGGGTGGGGAGGCCCTGGAATTCTGGAAAATGGAATTCCCAGAGAAACTGTGGCTGCCCCATCCCCATTCCTGGAATTGTCCAAAGCCAGTTTGGAGCAACTTGGGATAGTGGAAAGTGTCCAGGGGGACTGGATGTGATTTTCCTTTCCCACCCAAACCATTCCATGATTGATATCCCTGATTTTCCCCTAAGCATGGGGGTTTTTTAAAGGAAAAAAAGCCAAATTTGGATTTTTGGGCCTGTGGCAGCTGGGGGTGGCAGAGAGGGTGAGGAGCAGGGAAAAATTCCGGTGGCAGCTGCCTGAATCCCGACCCTCCTCACCACATGTCCAAAACACCCTTTCCTTGAACTCCTGGTTTTTAACTCCTTAGGGAAAACCTCATTTCCATTAAAAAAATTCCTTTCATCCCAACCCCGAGGGAAAAAAGATTCAATTTAAAGCTTTAAATGTAAAAAGGATGGAGGAAAAGCCCAGGTGTGGATGAAGATTGGAAAAGTGGCATCCCTGAAATCACAGAGGTGGGAAAACAGCAGGAAAAGGACAAAAATTCCAACAAAACAGTAAAAATTCACTTTTTGGGGGGGAAGGATTTCAAGAGGTATCAGAGCACGGGAGGTCGATATTTTATGGATTTAAGGTGAGGAAAAGAAAATCTAAATACACATCCTTAAATTAAATTCCAGAACGGAATAATTTTAAATCCCAGATGCAAGCCTGCCTTTGCCAAGATTTCCCACTGGGAGGAAAAAAAAGGGAATATTCAATAACGGCAAAAAACAAGGAAAAAAATCCACAAGGGAAAAGCAGCACCGAGGACAAACTTGGAAGAAGTTTTGTTTTCCTTGCTAAGCCCAGCCCCGAGCGGAGGAAAACGAAGCTCCGAGCACATCCCGAACTTTTTTGAAATCCAAAATATTCATGGAATGAGGTCGGAAAAAGAGCAGGGGAACTACGAACAGCGAATGTGAGCTGGAGAGAAAAATATTCCTTCTCCTCCTCCTCCTCCTCCTCCTCCTCCTCCTCCTCCTCCTCCCTCCTTTGCAAACATCGGGCACAGCTCCTCCGGGAGAGGGGGGGCCGAATTCCTTGGAAATCCCGAGCTGGGGCTTTGGGATGGTTTTTCCTCGTCCCCGGGAAGTGGCAGCTGGCGGGGAGCAGGTGATTCCGAGGCCACCTGTTGTCATCTGATTCCCCCCCTCTTCCACGGGCTGGGATGGGGATGAGGGAGGAATCCAGGAGGAGGAGGAGGATTTTGGGATGAAAACAAGGGATCCTTGTTTGCCCAGGGCGTCGACTCCGTTTAACTCCCCGTGGAGTTTGGAATTCGATCCCTAAAAAAAAAAATTCCTTGGGGTGATGGGAGCAATTAGGAGGTGGAAGATGAGATGACCTTCCTGAGGTCAAATCCGAAATATCCGATGACCTCCTGCTCCTGATCCGAGGGGGAGAAAAACACGGAAGCGGCTCAGCAGCTCTCCCCCTCTTCCCGACAGCGCTGCCGGGATATTTTTAGGACTGGGAGATAAGGCTGGAAAACATTCCAAGCTCCAAGACGGGCGCTCCAGACAGCAAATCCCATTTGGGAAAAGAACTTCCCCCCTCCACTCACCCCCACACTAAAATCCTGCAAAATCCTTCAATCCTTTGTGGGAGGAAAATTACAGGATCTGAAGTTTGTGCCGCTTCCCTACTCCCTGTTCCGCTCCCGAATCTGGGAGAAAAGGGCCGGGATTGTTCCTGGATCAATCAATTTCATCAGAAGGGATGAAAAGCGGAGGGAAAATGGAGGGAAGCGTTCGTTATCCGCGCGGAGAGCCGGCCATATGTTCTGCGGATATAAATCGCTCCGATAGCGTGACTCGTGCCCGGGATCCGTGATCCGAGGGCTCGGCACAGTTGGTGTGGAATCTGTCGTTCCGGCTGCCGGGAAGGGAGGTGGAAAAGCTGCTCCCCTTTTCCCAAACCTCCTCCTCCATCCAGTTGATCTGCACGTCTTCCTGCTGGAGCTGTGGGAAGTGGGAAAAGGGGGGAATTCTGTCCCATTCAGGTGAAATCCCACCTGGAATTCTGCATTCAGTTCTGAGGGCCAAGAGAAGGATGTGGAGGTGTTGGAACAAATCCAAGGGCTGGAACCAGGCTGGGAGAGCTGGGAATGTCCAGCCTGGAGAAGGGAAGGATCCAGGGAGACCTTGGAGCTCCTTCCAGGGACTGAAGGGGCTCCAAGAGAGCTGGAGAGGGATTTTGGACAAGGAATGGAGGGACAGGACACAGGGAATGGTTCCAACTGGCCGAGGGAATTTGGGATATTGGGAAGGAATTCTTCCCTGTGAGGGTGGTGAGGGGCTGGGATGGAATTCCCAGAGAAGCTGTGGCTGCCCCTGGATCCCTGGAATTGTCCAAGGCCAGGAACTGGAGCACTCTGGAGGGAGGTGTCCCTGCCCATGGAATTCCATGATCTTGAAGGTCCCTTCCCACCCAAAGCATTCCATGATTTTGGGCTGCTGTTAAACCACGCTTGGAGCATCCAGAGTTTGGATCCAGAGCTTTTGGATCCATCCTCACATCCCAGTGGATCCCAGTGGATCCAGTTCCCTCTGGATGCTGTCAAAAACCCCTCCAAAAACCAGCCCTGGAGCTCCAAGGGTTCCCACAGGGAATAATGCCTTCATTCCAAAGTTTTAAAGGGAATTCAAGCACAACAAATCCAGCACTAGACCAGCTCATAAACTCCGAGAAAAATTCCAAACAGGGCCTAAATATCCTTGAAACTTCCAAAAAAAAACCCCCCCAGAATCCCAGAAATAAATTTGGGGTTTTTTTCCCCCCCAATCCATGGATTAAAACATGGATATTTCACTTCGGGAACGAAATCAGGGAACTCAAGACGGAACATTCCACCTAAAAACGCCCCGAAATCGGCACCGAAATCACGCCAGGAACCCGAACGCTTCCACCTTCTGCCACTCCTTGGAAGGAACTTTGCCGAAGGAATTCCCAAAGAGCAAAACTCCGTCCCGAACCCACCCCGGGAGAGTGACTTGGCAGGTGCGGGAGCATCTGCTGCTTCCAGAGGCTCCTCTGGCAGGAGGAGCGGATTCCAGAGGCTCACACCCATTGGATACTGCTCAAAACTCGGCCTGGATGGGCAGCGAGGATGAGGAAGGCTCATTTTCCACTCAAAATCTGGGATATTTGCGCTCCGGGAGCTTCCCTACGCGCAGGAGAAAAGGGAAACCTCAGCGTCCCAAGAGGAGCGGGAAAAGGAGGAAGGAATTTAGGATGAGGATGAAAAAATTTAGGATGAGAATGCAGCAATTAGGGAAAAAAACATCTTTTCCCTTCCCAAAAAAACCAGAAGAGCCAGAACACCCCCCACTCCCTTTTCCAAGGTTTCATTCCTTATTCCAGGTGGGAGATGGAAAATTGCCATTTCCCAATATTGTTTTTCCCTGTTTTTATGACTGTGTTTCCCTAATATTTTAGGATGGATTTGGAGGTGACTTGGGCCATGTTCCCTTCCTCCCCCCAAGCACAGGGAACTTGGAATTCTCCCATTTGGCGTCCAAATCCAAGGATGGACATCTTCCCCACCATTCCTGCTGGCCAAAACCATGGAAAATGACCAATGGGAGACCCTTCCATGCTGGAACCGTGCATTCCTTCCACGGAAAATCCCGGATTTCCCTTCCCCACCACTCCTTTAGGTGGAGAGAATCCATTCCCAATCTCCTCTCCAGGAGGTCCTGGATGCTCGTCAAGGAATTTGGGAGAGATCCCAGTGATCCAACTTTTCCATGCTCTCCTTGTTGGGAATCTGCAGAGATCTCTGCTTATCCAAAGGGATCCATACGCGGTTCTGTTATCTCCAGCAGGGAGAAAAGCAGGACAAATCCATCGGGAAGGCTCCCAGATTGTGGAAGCTGGACCTGTCACACTCCTGCTCCCCTGCCACGGTCTTTGTTCCCATTTTTCCGAGGGTTTTGCAAGCAGGAATCCCATTTGGAGGGTTTAGAGCTGTTCCCGTGCTGTCTCCAGCCTGGAAAAATTTAGCTTCACCCTCCTTGTATTTCTCTTCCCTTCTCCGGTGGTGCCGGCTCAGCCAACAGGAAAATTGGGGAGACTTGGGAATAACGGCCAGGGAATGTGGGAGGTGGAATAAACCCATCGTGGTCATCAAAGGGGAAGGAATGGAATGGTTTGGGTGGGAAGGGATATTAAGGATTATGGAATTCCACATTTTCCATGGGTAGGGACATCTTCTACTATTCCAGGATGCTCCAAGCCCTGTCCAACCAGGCCTGGGACACTTCCAGGGATGGGGCAGCCACAGCTTCTCTGGGAATTCTATCCCAGCCCCTCACCACCCTCACAGGGATCACAGGGAGGAATTCCTTCCCAATATCCCATCTAACCCTGCCCTCTGGCAGTGGGAAGCCATTCCCTGTGTCCTGTCCTTCCATCCCTTGTCCCAAGTCCCTCTCCAGCTCTCCTGGAGCCCCTTTAGGCACTGGAAGGAGCTCCAAACTCTCCCTGGATCTTTGGCTTCTCCAGGTGAACATTCCAGCTCTCCCAGCCTCTCTCCAACCCCTGGAGCATCTCCATGACCTCCTCTGGACTTAGTCCAGCAGCTCCACATCCTTCTGCTGTTGGAGCCCAGAGCTGGATGCAGAATTCCAGGTGGGATCACACCTGAGCAGGTCAGAGGGGCAGAATTCCCTCTTTTCCTGCTTCTCTGCCATTGGATGAGCCCGGGACACTGGGAATTTCTGGGATGTGAACACACAAGTATGGGGCACATCCCGTTTTTCACCCACCAACACCCAAAATTCCTTCTCCTTGGAACTGCTCTCCATCCCTTCACCCCCCCCAGCCTGGATCCAGGAAGGAAAGGAACAGCTCCTCCAGCAGCGTGAGGACTTTTCCATACTTCCCTCCATTCTTGTTCATCCAGGAGAGGATTTAGGATGCTGAAATCCCTTTTTTTTTTTTTTTTGTCAAAGAGGAATTCTCCAGCTGTGCTGAGGCACTGACAGAATATTCCGGAGTCAAAGGAATCCTCTGGAGAACAGCAGGACGTGTTCCACTCCCCCTGAACCTCCTGAATCCGTCACATCCCCAAATCCAAGGAATTGGCTGCAGCCACCTCGGGGTTTCCTGGGAGCCGCTCCCTCAATCCCAGCTGTTGATCCCATTTATGGAGATTTTGTGTCCATCCCATTCCATGGGATCGAAGGGGCCCATCCAACATTTAAAGCTTGGCAGCTCCGAGGATCCGAATCCTCCGGAGGATTCCGACTGGGAAAAAGCGCCATTAAATCCCGTTTTTCCAGGGTTTGGAAGCAGGCTGGTCACAACCAGGTTTATCAACAGCTCCATGCTGATTCCAAAATTATATCCATGGCTCAGGGCTTTTGTTCCTGTTCCTCCTCCTCCTCCCCCGAAATTCCGGGAATAAAAGAGCCGCGCTCGTTAATTTCGGGATTAAACACAAAAGAAACGGGGGAAAAAAAAAATCACAGAGGCCTCCAGCCTCCTGGATTTTCCATTCATCCCGAGCTATTCCGGGCTCTGCCTGCTGCTGGGCACCCTCGGAGAAAAACATTCCCGGAGCAAAATCCGATGGTTCCGTCGGCACCGCCCCGAAAATTACCGCAGCGGCTGCTCCGGGCCTGGAGTGGCAGCGGCTCCTCCTTCCCTGTGGCAGCTCCTGGGGTAATTCCTTGCTCCTGCTGGGAGTCCATGAAAAGCATTTGGGTTTGGTTTTTTTTTTTTGGGTAATATCCGTGATTTTTCCATAGAGGGATCGGCATCGGCTTGTGCGGAATTGCGTTGGCGATAAATGGAGGAAAAAATCCCAGAGCGCTCTCGAGTCTTGATTCCGTGCTATAGGTGGAAGGGAAACGCTTCTGGAATTTAAAAATTGAGGTGTGGATCCTAAAGCTGAGGTTTGGACCCTAAAACCTGAGGGTTTGATCCCAAACTTGAGGGTTTGATCTTAAAATCAGGGGTTTGGATCCTAAAATCCAAGGTTTGGATCCTAAAATCTGAGGTTTGGATCCCAAATCTGAGGTTTTCACCCCAAAACTTGAAGTTTGGATCCCAAACTGAAGGTTTTGATCCTAAACCAGAGATTTGGATACTAAACCTGAGTTTTTAATCCCAAACCTGAGGTTTTGATACTAAACCTGAGTTTTTAATCCCAGACCTGAGGTTTTGATCCTAAACCTGAGGTTTTGATCCCAAATCAGAGGTTTTCATACTAAACCTGCATGGTTTGGATCCTAAACTGAAGGTTTTGATCCTAAATGAGAGATTTAGATACTAAATCTGAAGTTTTGATCCCAAATTTGAGGTTTTGATCCTAAACCTGAGGTTTCGATCCTAAAACGAGAGGGTTTGATCCCAAACTTGAGGGTTTGATCTTAAAATCAGAAGTTTGGATCCTAAAATCTGAGGTTTGGATCCCAAATCAGAGGTTTTCATCCTAAACCTGAGGTTTGGATCCTAAACTGAAGGTTTTGATCCTAAATCAGAGATTTGGATACTAAATCTGAAGTTTTAATCCCAAACTTGAGGTTTTGACCCTAAACCTGAGGTTTGGACCCTAAAACCTGAGGGTTTGATCCCAAACCTGATGTTTTGATCTTAAAATCTGAGTTTTGGATCCTAAACTGGAGGTTTTGATCCCAAACCTGAGTTTTTCCTCCTGAAATCTTAGGCTTTGCTCCTGAAGTTTGACGTTTGGATCCCAAACTTCAGGTTTGGAGGCTAAACCTGATGTTTTGATCCTAAAATCAGAGGTTTTGATCCTAAAATCTTAAGTTTTGATCCCAAACCTGATGTTTTAATCCCAGACTTAAGGTTTTGATCCTAATCCTGAGGTTTTAATCCCAAACCTGAGTTTTTAATCCCAAACCTGAGATTTTAATCCCAGATTTAAGGTTTTGGTCCTAATCCTGAAGTTTTGATCCTAAACCTGAGTTTTTAATCCCAAACCTGTGGTTTTGACCCTAAAATCAGAGGTTTTGATCCCGGATCTTAAGTTTTGATCCCAAACCTGAGATTTTGATCCCAAACCTGAAGTTTTGATCCTAAACCTGAGCTTTTAATCCCAAACCTGTGGTTTTGATCCCAAACCTGAAGTTTTGATCCTAAACGTGAGCTTTGATCCAATAAAAAGGCCCCAAATCAACATCATCATCCTTGGTGGGCTCGGATTTGTTCCGATGAGGACCTTGATAAGAAGGGCCCCGTGGCAGGACTCGTTATCAGCTCTTAATAGATAACGACTTTTAATTACCTAAATCCACTTAATAACTCATTTTCCTCAAATAAACCAGATTGACGGCTCCGATAGCGCCGATTCCGCTCAGATTCCCGGTTTTTCCCCCGGTTCTTTGGGATATCCCACAACTTCCTGGGGCGGGAACGTGCTGGAACCCGAGGCGCTCCTCCGATCTCCCAAAAACTCTTCCCGACATTCCCAGCTCGCCAACAAAACAAGAGGAGAGATTCCAAGGGTTTTTTTTTTTCCTCAGGATAAGGAGCTGAACAAGCTGTGGATGAATTCCTGCTTTTTTTTGGTTTTTTTTCCAGCTCCATCCCCGGATCCGTCTGGAAAACGCTCCGGTGTTTTTATCGGGATCTCGGAGCACATGGAGGGGAGGTCGGCCAGCTGCCCCTTCCCTCCATCTCAGACAACTTGGGCAGCTTCCAGAGGATCCATTCCCACTTTTCCCGAGTCATTCCCGAGCTCCTCCTGCACCTCCCTCCCAGATTTTCCTCAGGGTTGCACATCCGAGACGGATCCGACACCAATCCACCTTCCCTTTGCTGTTGGAATGGCGGGAAAGCAAGCTGGAAAATCAAATTGGGATCTTCACAGCTCCATTAAATTCCCGTTATTTTATCAGGAGAATCCCAAATTCGAACAGCAGGGGCTGGAATTCCCACCTGGAATTCCCACCTAAAACGACTTTAAAAGTTCCTAAAGAGGTCCTGCATCATCCAGACTTTTTTTTGGATACAAGGCAAGGGAATAAAGGATGTTAAGCCAGGAAAAATTCTGGGCAAACAAGGAAAAAGGAAAAAAGAAGGAATATGGAATGAAGACATGAGGAATTGCATAGTGGAGAAGGGAACCGGGCCGGCAGCTCCATTTCCTAAGGGTTTTCCCAGCAAAAATCCTGAACTTTGATGCTCCGAGTCACAGATTTCCCCCTCAGCTGAAAATAATTCCCTGAAGGAATCTTTCCAGGCTCTTACAAAGAATTCCTAGGAAGTTCACATCCCTTCCTTGTTTCCCCACATTTCATGGATACTTCCCTGATTTTTTTTTTTCAGGCAGAACCATCATTTTTCGGGAATATTTGTGAAATCTGCAGGCATGAGAGGAAGTTCATGGAATTATGGAATGGTTTGGGTTGGGAGAGCTTGGAAGATGATCCAATCCCACCCTTTTCCATGGGCAGGGGCACCTCCTGTTATCCCAGATTGCTCCAAGCCTGGTCCAACCTGGCCTTGGGCACTTCCAGGGATGAGGGAGCCACAGATTCCCTGGGAATTCCATTCCAGCCCCTCACCATTCTCCCAGGGAAGAATTCCTTCCCAATATCCCAAATTCCCTCTGCCAATTTAAACCATTCCTTCCATCCCTTTTCCAAAATCCCTTCCCAGCTCTCCCGGAACCCCTTGAGGGGAAGCTTCCCAAGGAATAATTCCTGAATCCTTTGGATCACAGGAACTCTCATCCCTGGTAAATTTCCAGCTCTCCCAGTGCTGTTTAATTCCCTAATTTTCCACAGCCTCATTAGGCAAATCACTTCCCTTCTCGCTCTGCTTTCCGTGGTGGTTCGGCATTCCAGGAAAAGGCTGGGAATGTGCCGAAGAGCGGAGAGCTTCCGTGTCAAGCCCAGGCATGGAATAAATCCTCCCAAATTAATTCCGAGCTCCCAGGGAGTGACACTCCAGGCACCTGAGCGACTCCAGGGCGTGTTCGGAATTAATTATCATAAATCCTGGATATTTATTAGTTGAGTCAGGCAGGGAAATACTTGGAAAGCAGAGGAAGGTGGAGGGGGGGGGGAGTGATCCCAATCCCATTTTAACCAATCCCGTTTCTCCCGTGGTTGCAAGGGGGGTGGGAAAGGGGGGGAATTCTGCCCCTCTGCTGGAATTCCCACCTGGAATTCTGCATCCAGCTCTGGGGTCCAACAGCAGGAGGATGTGGAGATGTTGGAACAATTCCAGAGGAGGCCATGGAGATGCTCCAAGGGTTGGAGAGAGGCTGGGAGAGCTGGGAATATTCACCTGAAGAAGCCAAGGATTCACGGAGACCTCAGAGCCCCTTCCAGTGCTCAAAGGGGCTCCAGGAGAGCTGGAGAGGGACTTGGGACAAAGGATGGAGGGACAGGACACAGGGAATGGCTTCCCACTGCCAGAGGGCAGGGTTAGGTGGGATTTGGGAAGGAATTCCTCCCTGTGAGGGTGGTGAGGGGCTGGGATGGAATTCCCAGAGAATCTTTGGCTGCCCCTGGATCCCTGGAAGTGTCCAAGGCCAGTTTGGAACAACCTAGGATAGGGATTTTCCCTTCCCACCCAAACCACGATCCTGAATCTGAAGTTTTGACCCTAAACCTGGGGTTTTGATCCTGAAAGCTGAAATTTTGACCTTAAACCTGGGGGTTTGATCCTAAAATCTGAAGTTTTTACCCCAAACCTGAGGTTTCAATCCACTTTAGGCTCTGGAAATGGCTCTGAGGTCTCCCTGGATCCTTCTCTTCTCCAGGCTGGACATTCCCACCTTTCCCAGCCTGTTTTCTTATCTTTTATTAAAATTTTCCAACCATCCAACACATTTTTTTTCCCCAAAAAACCCCCAGGTTGTCAGGACAATCACCTGGATCTTTAAGTTTGCCTTTTTTACCTTTTTTATTGGTGTAAAAATCAGCTTTTATTCAGATTTTCTGGTTTCTTTAATTTCCAAGATTCTGGTCTGAGGAGCTTTTCCAACAGTTGCCCCATTCCCATAAAACCTTGGATCTTTTGAGGTCCCAGCCTGGCCCATCTATGATTTATTTGCTGTAAATTTTTATTTAAAAAAATTCACCTAAACTTGACCTTCTGCCCCCATTTTCCAATATCCCACCCAAATCTCCCTTTTCCCAGTGTCCCATCCTTCCACCCTTTGTCCCAAATCCTTCTCCGGCTCTCCCAGTCACAAATCATCCCAAATCCACCAGTCCAATGAAATCAACAACCACAATTCCCGAGGGAAAACACGGATTTAAATTCCTTGGGCAAACCCAGCTCCCACAGAAAGTCACGCCCAGCTCCCGAAATTGGATTTGTTTGGGTTTTTTTTCCCCTTTTTTTTTGTTTGTTTGTTTTTTAAAGGAGGAGCATGGGGGATACCCTTCCCTTCCCAAATCTCCCTGGTCCTTTCCCGTCTCCCAGGCACGGCTCATCCGGCAGCTCCCGAACTCCCACCGGGAATTAGGGGGCGGAGGCAGCGTTTTTCTGGCTCCTCAACCTCCCCCGTGGGGCTAATTAATATTCCTGAAGCGCCACACCCCTAATTACAATAGACAAAAAAGCGCTTTGGTCTCCCAAGTTCTCTCTCGACTCCGGATTTTCCCGGCGAATTTACATCCCGCGGAACACCCATTAACTCCGTGTTTTTAATTACGGCATCAAAACCCTCTTGATTAGAGAACAAAAAAAAAAATAAAGAAAAGCTGTTGACTCTCAAATTAAGAGCACCAAAAAAAAAAAAACAAAACCACCTCCAGCTCATTCCCCTGATCCCAACTCACCGGGAAAACATTCCCTATCCCAAGCAAAGCATTCCAGACGGTGACACACGCCACGGGAAGAGCTCAGAGACTGGGATGAGAGCTCCCCTCATTAGCATAAATTAGGGTAGAGCAGATTTAGCAATGAAAGGACTTGGGGCGGCAGCTCGGGGGTGTTGGGAGTTCTGTAGCCTTTTCCAGAGGATCCCGTTGCCTCCGGGATAATTCCGGACGGATCGCGGCCCTTGACCGCATCCGCCGGGATGGGAACAGAGCCCTTCAGTGTTTCTCCGAGCCCTTTTCCATCCTCACTCTGCTTGGATAAAGCTGGGAGTGTTTTGCTCCCTATAATCCTTCCCCATTCCCAAAATCCGCCGGTCCTGGGTGTATTTGGGAGTTGACCACGCGAGCGCGAGGGTTTAACGGGAAGCATTAAATAAAAAGGAATATTTGACGTTCTCCTGCCTCAATTTAAGCACGAATTCCGCCCAAACTGTGATCCTAACAAAAACATCAGGGGAAAAAATCATGGAAAATGGATAATCAGCACCAAAACCAGCAGGAAAATTGTGCTCTGTAGGAATTTCAGGATGGAGGTGAAGCTCTGTCCCTGCTGTCCAAACTGCTCCACCTGCCCAGGAAAAGGGAAAATGTCCCCTCCTTCCATCATTCCAACTCTCCCTGAGGCTGATTCCGACTTCAAAGAGGGAAGCTTGGGAATTACAGCCCCACGCACCTGCAGGGTGGCACTGGGGAAGTTTTGGGGCAGCGCGAAGCCGGGGAAGACGAGTCTGAGGAGGAAATTCTTCCCTGGGAAAGTGGGAAGGCCCTGGAATGGGATTCCCAGAGAATTCATTCCTGGAAGTGTCCAAGGCCAGTTTGGATGAGGCTTGGAGCAACCTGGGATTTTGGAAGGTTGGAAGTGGCAGTGGAGGGGTGGAATTTCACGAGCTTTAAACCCCCTTCCAACCCAAACCACTCGACGATTCCGCGATTCCACCTTTTATTATCCAAGCGTCACGGAGCCCAGGGGAAGAGGGAGAAAATCCCATCCGCCAAAAAACCAACAACCGCGCCAAACCCGCTCCCGGTGCCGCCGAACCCGACGCCCACCTCCTTCCACGGAGAGATCCCATCATTCCTTCATCTGCCATCTCCCACCATCCCTCCGGGGCTCCTCAGGACACTCCGGGGGCCACCTTCTCCTTCTGCTCCCCGTTGACGTCGCATCCGACCCCGAAGGGTCTAATTTTGGGGTGGAGGGGTGATTCCCGAATCCGAGAGCGAGCCTCCGCACGCCTTTCCCGAGGAGAAGGAGTCTCCAGAGGGCCTGGCAGAGAGCCCTCCCCTCCGGAGCCGTGTGGGTGACGGCGCTGCCCTCCCCGATCCGGCCTCCCCCGGGATTTTGCAACAGAAAGGAACCACAGAGGAATTTTTCTCGCCGGCTTTTTCAGAAGAGTTTAATTAGTTGGGAGATGGGAAATAATTTTCCACCTTTTTTTTTTTTTTTGGTGGTGTTATTTGGGGTTTTCTCTTTTTTTGTTCCTTTTTTTTTTTTCTCCCTGGAAAGTTTCCGATCTTTCCACTTCAGGGCTGCTCCAAGAACCTGAATCATCACAACCAGGAGGGAACTCCATGAGTTATTCCCTAATCCCAATGTTTAAGACAAGACCGGCCTCAGATCCACCTTTTTTCAGGGAAAAAAAATAAAGGAAAAAAAAAGAGGGAAGTTTGACTTTAGTTCTGAACTTGCAGCTCCAGCAGATGGCTCGGGAAGGCTCAAAAAATTAAAAAAAATTGGGAAAAAAAGACTTGACACAAGCAGAGGTAAACTCATGGTAAAATCCCGTTTTTCCCCAGGAAAAAGCTGTTTGGAAAAGCCTCAGAGCCGTGGAGAAACCAAGATCAAATCTGGGATTCAAATCCTAAATATTTAATAGCTCGGGCAAGGAGTCCAGAAGTGACACCGTGTAATCCATTTTTAATGCTCCGTATTCTTCTTCCCGATGTCTCTTTCTGCCTAAAAAATTTTTGGAGCGACGATTTATCTGGAGTGGTTTAATACGAAATTAAAATTACGGCAGGGGAGGGATTGGGAGTTTAAGGATTCTCTCAGCTGGAAGGAGCCGTGGCATAAATGAATTATTTCCTGAAAGAGGCTTTTTTTTTTTTCATTCCTTCCAGGCAGAGAAATTCCAGGGAGTCGATACTGGCCTGAATTAGACACGAGATTTATGGATTTATACGAAAAAAGGGGAAGATTCCGAGGAGATAGAAGGAAAATGTGTTTGATGAGGGTGATGAGGTGCTGGAATGGAATTCCCAAGGAAGTTGTGGCTGCCCCTGGATCCCTGGAAGTGTCCAAGGCCAGCCTGGATGGGGCTTGGAGCAACCTGGGCTAGTGGGAGGTGTCCCTGCCCATGGAAAAAGGTGGAACTGGATGGGCTTTAAGGTCCATTCCCACCCAAACCATTCCATGATTATCCATGCACAATTCCAGAAGGAAATTCTGGAATGAGCAGTTTATTAATCCAGTCTCCCGAGCCTTAAGTTTGGTCACAGAACCATGGAATGGTTTGGGTGGGAAGAGACCTTCAAGATCCTCTTGTTCCCAAGGTCAGGGACATCTTCTCCTATCCCAGGTTGCTCCAACCTGGCCTTGGACACTTCCAGGGATGGAGCAGCCACAGATTCTCTGGGAATTCCATTCCAGGGCCTCACCACCCTCCCAGGGTGGAATTCCTTCCCAATATCCCACCCAAATCTCCTCTTTCCCAGTGGGAAGCCATTCCCTGTGTCCTGTCCCTCCATCCCTTGTCCCAAGTCCTTCTCCAGCTCTCCTGGAGCCCTTTTAGGCTCTGGAAGGAGCTCCGAGGTTTCCTTGGATCCTTCCCTTCTCCAGGCTGGACATTCCCAACACTGATATTCCATATCCTGGAGATTCCATGTCCAGAAATTCCTTCCTTGTATTTCTCGCAAAAAAACCAACCCAATCCAACAGCGGCAGCTCAACCATTCCAGCTTTTCCTCAGGGAAAAGCTTGCGGTGGTGTTTTCCACAGCTTAAAATGCCTGGAGGGATCTCTGTCCCATTTTATGCAGCCCTAATTCCCCACTCTCTCCTTTCAGGCCGTGTCCCAATCCTGCAGCTTTTCCCCCCCAAGGAAAAACCCAGGAATGCGTCACTCGTTTTCCTGGATTTCACCAATATTTGTTTTAATCTGGCCCTGATTATTTGGAATGATTTCATTATCCCTGAAATTCCAGTCTTGGAGCAACGCTTGAAACCACTTTTGTGGTTCCAGTTGTCTTCAACTCCTCAAAAAAAAAAAAAAATCCTTGGAAAAAGTCACTCCGAATAATGTCTCCGCTTCCCAATCCATCCAACTGGGAAAAGCCTGACCTACTTGGCGGGAGCGTGGAGAGCCTGCGCTTTTCTCTTTATTTTTTTTTTTTACTTTTTATTTCTTTTTAATGATTTAAGAGAATCCAAACAGGAGGCATTGGAGAGGCGGGAATTCCACAGAGCCATTAAGAGACCACCAGAGCGTTTGGAAGTCTCTTATCCACATTTTTCCCAGTAATTCGAGTTCCCTCCATCGATTCACCAAAATAGGGAATTTTACAGTGAGTTTTGACAGTTCCCAAACTGAGGTTTGGGGATGAGGAGAAGAATCTTGAGGAAAGGGTGACCAGCAGGAAAATCAGGATGGAAATTTATCAGGAAATACAAAAATTAGATGAGAAAAAAAATAAAAGGAGAGGCCTAAAAGGAAAATACCTGGAATTTTTTCCTTTTTGGTCCTGCCTAAACCACTGAGAGGAAGCAGGAGGAAAAAGACTGGAATGGAATGGGATTCCTTCTCATCCTGGAGAAGCCAAGGATCCAGGGAAACCTCAGAGCCCCTTCCAGTGCCTGAAGGGGCTCCAGGAGAGCTGGAGAGGGACTTGGGATGAGGAATGGAGGGACAGGACACAGGGAATGGCTTCCCAATAGAAAAGTGGAAATTTAGGTGGGATATTGGGAAGGAATTCTTCCCTTTGAGGGGTTGGAATGGAATTCCCAGAGAATCTGTGGCTGCCGCATCCCATGGAAGTCTCCAAGGCCAGTTTGGAACTACCTGGAATAGTGGAAGGTTGGGGGTTGGAATTCCATGATCCTTTTTGTCCCTTCCAACCCGAATTCCATGATTCCATGATCCTACCACATCCCTCTCTTCACCCACACGGAAAGGGGGGGTGGTGATGACATAACCTCATCCCGGTTATCCATAAAAACGAGACGAGGGACACTCATTAATCCCATAAAACTCTAATACCGAGCCACAGCTTTGGACACGCAAATAGGTCACGGAAACGACGCAGCACCTCGTAATTCCCAGTGGGAACGGAGTTGGGGGGTGGGATAAACAGGAATCTGCTCTTTTCCCGGGAGATTTTGGCTCCTTGCACTCAAATCCCTCCTGAGAAGCCGAATTCCTCCAGGAAATCCATCCTGCAGCGCTCAGGAGCAGCAAACAGGGAGAGATTTGGATCCTGGGGATGGAGAGCCGGGATAAAAAGCCAGGAAATTGCCGAGTGCTGATCCTGCTTCTTCTCCCGGAGTGTGGAATCTTTTTGGCGTCTCGAGCTTCCGGGGTGAAGGACGGTCCTTCGAGATGAAGAACTCGAAATAACGGCACAGAACACGGCAAATTTAGCAGGTTTTTGTCCGACTCCAAGTCAGCTGTCTGCAGCTAATTACAGGGAGATCAGGGAATTCGGGATTTGTCAGCGGGATTGAAGATGGGAGAGCGTTGCTTGGGAAAATGTCTGGATTTAACTCCGCAAAAATCCTGCAAAAAATCCTGCAAAAATCCCGCAAAAAGAGCAGGATCTTTGTGGGGTTTTGGGGGATTCTGGCCCAAGGATTTTGTTCTGGCCTTGGACAATTCTTGGGATGGGGCAGGCACAGATTCTCTGGGAATTCTGTTCCAGTGGAATTCCCAGTCTCATAGGGAGGAATTCCTTCCCAATATCCCATCTATCCCTGCCCTCTGGCAATGGGAAGCCATTCCCTGTGTCCTGTCCTTCCATCCCTTGTCCAAATTCCCTCTCCAGCTCTCCTGGAGCCCCTTTAGGCCCTGGAAGGAACTCTGAGGTCTCCCTGGATCCTTCCCTTCTCCAAACTGGACATTCCCAGCTCTCCCAGCCTGACTCCAGCCCTTGGACCAACTCCTCTGGGTCTGCTCCAGCAGCTCCATGTCCTTCTGATATTGGATCCCAGAGCTGGATGCAGAATTCCAGGTGGGAATTCCAGCAGAAGGGCAGAATCCTCCCCCTTTCCTGCTCAAACATTTTACTGGATGACAGCAGAGACCAGCTTGACCTTCACCTACCCAGGACTGGATCAAACACCAGGAATCTCAAAGCTTGGAATTGCAGAAGCAACACGAGAGCGGGAATGGCGACAAATCAAAGCCTGGAGTTGAATTTCCATCAACACCCGACGCCTCCAAGTTCAGGGTCACGGTGTCAACCCACTTAAGCGTGGCCTAAAATAGTTAAGCAAGAGCTGAGTCTGCACCTGAATCCTCCTGACCTTCATCCCATCCCATTAATTTCATCCCATCCCATCCATTAATTTGGATGGCTCCGAGCGTTTCGTACTTGATCGCCGGGGAAGATAATTTGCTGCGCCAGCCCTGCTATCAAATCCCAGGCACTGAGCATGGATTTGGGGCAGGGAGATTCCAAAAACTCCCCAGGGACAGCCACTCCCAGTGAGGAGCCCACCAGAAATCATGGATTAATAGGAAAAACAACAAAACCGGGAAAAACAGGCGAACTTTTTTGATGTGAGCGACGCAGGGAATGCAGAGATTCCTCCACTTGGCAAACCTCAAGTGGTGGAACGAGTTTTCCCAGTCCAACTCAGACTTGGTGGATCAAGGAAAGGGTTGGAATTGCTTCCAAAACACTTCTGCAATGATTTTAATGAAGGTAATAAAAATTCTGTTCACAGATCTGATATATTTTATGGAGATGAGGATTTTTCCTCAAAAGCCCGGAAATATTTTCTGCAAACCAAGCCTGTGAGTTTCCCTGGTAACTCCTGATAAATAAATTTCCTGATAAATCCTGCCAGTGACTAAATGGGATCTGAGAGAGCTGGAAAGGGAATTCACTTTGGAAAAGTGATAGGACAGAGGGAAGTTTAAGTGGGTTTAGGTGGGATATTGGGAAGGAATTCCTCTTTGGGAGGGTGGTGGATGCCTAAATCCACATCCCTAAAAAGGATTTTTGTCCTGGAATTACTTCACGTCCTGTTCGAACTCAACTGCTTAAAAAAAAAAAATATTCCATAATATTTACAGAGCAGAACTGGGATTGGGAAAGGTCAGAAAGTGCTTGGCCACCCAAGGGGAGACGATTTTATTAATTTCTGTGACGTTACTTCAGGCCCTGGTGGCTGCCGAGCGCCGTTCCCCGCGGAAGTTCCGAGGGAAAACTGCATCCGCGGACGGCATCGCCCCTGAGGAAAACGAGCTTTTATCAACACCCACGACAGCGTCAGCGAGTGGATCCCGAGTTTTTTATTATGCAAAAAATGCATCCCTCCCTGATCCCACCGGGGTTGTGCTCTCCGCGGCCGACTTTCATCCCTTTCCAGAATTTTATTTCCAGTTTAGCAGCGGGAATTAAGCGCATGCCAAGGGGTGAGTGGGAAGAAGCAGAAGGATAAAGAGATGGAAGAAATCAGGTTTTGGAGGAATCCAGAGATGCTGTGGCTGTCCTGTCCCTGGAAGTGTCCAAAGCCGGGTTGGATGAGGGTTTGGAGCAACCTGGGATAGGGGAAGGTGTCCCTGCCCATGGAATGGGAGTGGGGTGAGATGGTCTTGATCCCTTTCCACCCCAAACCATTCCATGGCTTTTCCCCCCTGGATTTCTACATCCTAAGGAAGCCTCGCTTTCCTTGGATGATTTAAAGAGGGGAAAAAACATCACCAGCCACTCTCCTGCCCCATTTCCCACCCAGTTTTGTTTCCCAGTATTATTTAACAGCATCTCCTACAGAGTAACTACAAACATCAAATTTAGAGGTGAGACAATTCCCCTCCCAATTTAAAAAAAATCCAGGAAGCAACTCAGACCCTGGGCCAGATGAAGCAGGAGATTTCCCAAAGACAGGACTCTCCTTGGCCAAACTGGGGGCTCTTGGCTTCAAAGAGGGAGGCTGACAACTGGAAAAGCAGGAAAATCTCCTTAATGGCTCTTCCAACCACAAGTTGTGGCGTCCCCTGGGTCCTGATGCTATCAGGGCTTCAGATATCCACGGGTGGGTTGTGTTATCCTGGTTTTAATTCCCTGGCTTTGGTCTGGCCGGGCAATTACAGGAATTTTGCAAACACTTAATCCTTAAATGAACTCGACTCCGGGTTTAGCTTCCCGCAGAGCCCGGCGGGCGCCTCTCAAAGAGGTGATCCGTGGAGGAGCCGGTTGGATCCCATCGCGCTCGGGACGGAGCCAAGCACTCCAGGAAAAATAAACAACCTGATGCCATCAGGCCTCCGCCTGCTCAGCGCAATCCGAAGGCCGGGAGAATGAATGGAGGCATTGGGGCGAAACTTCACTCCCCCGTGCAGGCGGTGATTATCCAAAGCTGCCAGACAGGATCCAGGTCCTGCTTCCAGCCTTCCCCAAGACACAGGGAGGGATCAAACAGCCCCGTGCCATTTTCAAGAGGCTCAGGAATTCCGAGGACACAAACGTGGCCACTTCCACTAGGCTGCAGCCTTGTTTGGATGCAACAAATCCCTGGAAAGAAAGAAAAACCCGGCTCTGGCTGGGCACTAATCTGCTTTGATAAGAATCAGTGCATCCAGGTCCTGCTTCCCAAAGAGGCAGGGAGGGATCAAACAGCCCCCTCCCATTTTCAAGAGGCTCAGGAGTTCTGAGGACACAAACGTGGCCACTTCCGCTAGGCCGTGGCCTTGTTTGGGATGCGATAAATCCCTGGAAAGAAAGAAAAACCCGGGTCTGGCTGGGAACTAATCTGCTTTGATAAGAATCAGTGCATCCAGGTCCTGCTTCCCAAAGAGGTACAGGGAGGGATAAAACAGCCCCGTCCCATTTTGAAGAGGCTCAGGAATTCTGAGGACACAAATGTGGCCACACTGGCTGGGCTATGGCATTGTTTGGATACAATAAATGCCTGGAAAGAAAGAAAAACCCGGATCTGGCTGGGAACTAATCTGCTTTGATAAGAATCAGTGCATCAGACAGCATCCAGGTCCTGCTTCTCAAAGAGGCACAGAGGGATAAAACAGCCCCCTCCCATTTTGAAGAAGCTCAGGAATTCCGAGGACACAAACGTGGCCACTTCCTCTAGGCTGCAGCCCTATTTGGGATACAATAAATCCCTGGAAAGAAAGAAAAACCCGGCTCTGGCTGGGAACTAATCTGCTTTGATAAGAATCAGTGCATCCAGGTCCTGATTCCCAAAGAGGCAGGGAGGGATAAAACAGCCCCCTCCCATTTTGAAGAAGCTCAGGAATTCTGAGGACACAAATGTGGCCACACTGGCTGGGCTATGGCATTGTTTGGATACAATAAATGCCTGGAAAGAAAGAAAAACCCGGCTCTGGCTGGGAACTAATCTGCTTTGATAAGAATCAGTGCATCCAGGTCCTGATTCCCAAGGAGGCAGGGAAGGAAAAAACAGCCCCATCCCATTTTGAGGAAGCTCAGGAATTCTGAGGACACAAACGTGGCCACACTGGCTGGGCTATGGCATAGTTTGAATACAATACATCCCTGGAAAGAAAGAAAAGCCCGGCTCTGGCTGGGAACTAATCTGCTTTGATAAGGATCAGTGCATCCAGGTCCTGCTTCCCAAAGAGGCATAGAGGGATCAAACAGCCCCGTCCCATTTTGAAGAAGCTCAGGAATTCCGAGGACACAAACGTGGCCACTTTCGCTAGGCCATGGCCTTGTTTGGGATGTGATAAATCCCTGGAAAGAAAGAAAAACCTGGCTCTGGCTGGGAACTAATCTGCTTTGGTAAGAATCAATGCACCAGACAGCATCCAGGTCCTGATTCCCAAGCAGGCAGGGAGGGATCAAACAGCCCCATCCCATTTTGAGGAAGCTCAGGAATTCTGAGGACACAAACGCAGTCACTTCTGCCAGGCCACGGCCTTGTTTGGGATGTGATAAATCCCTGGAAAGAAAGAAAAACCCGGCTCTGACTGGGAACTAATCTGCTTTGATAAGAATCAGTGCATCCAGGTCCTGCTTCCCAAAGAGGCAGGGAGGGATCAAACAACCTCATCCCATTTTCAAGAGGCTCAGGAATTCTGAGGACACAAATGCAGAAAATTCTGCTAGGCCATGGCCTTGTTTGGGATGTGATAAATCCCTGGAAAGAAAGAAAAACTCAGCTTTGGCTGGGAACTAATCTGCTTTGATAAGAATCAGTGCATCCAGGTCCTGATTCCCAAAGAGGCACAGGGAGGGATAAAACAGCCTCGTCCCATTTTGAAGAAGCTCAGGAATTCCGAGGACACAAATGAGGCCACTTCTGCTAGGCCGCAGCCTTGTTTGGGATGTGATAAATCCCTGGAAAGAAAGAAAAACCCGGGTCTGGCTGGGAACTAATCTGCTTTGATAAGAATCAGTGCACCAGACAGCATCCAGGTCCTGATTCCCAAGGAGGCAGGGAGGGATCAAACAGCCCCATCCCATTTTGAAGAAGCTCAGGAATTCTGAGGACACAAACGTGACCACACTGGCTGGGCTATGGCATAGTTTGGATACAATACATCCCTGGAAAGAAAGAAAAACCCGGCTCTGGCTGGGCACTAATCTGCTTTGATAAGAATCAGTGCATCCAGGTCCTGCTTCCCAAAGAAGCACAGAAGGATAAAACAGCTCCATCCCATTTTGAAGAAGCTCAGGAATTCCGAGAACACAAATGCGGCCACTTCCACTAGGCTGGGCCCTTGTTTGGATGCAACAAATCCCTGGAAAGAAAGAAAAACCTGGCTCTGGCTGGGAACTAATCTGCTTTGATAAGAATCAGTGCATCCAGGTCCTGCTTCCCAAAGAGGCAGGGAGGGATAAAACAACCTCATCCCATTTTCAAGAGGCTCAGGAGTTCTGAGGACACAAATGCAGAAAATTCTGCTAGGCCACGGCCTTGTTTGGGATGTGATAAATCCCTGGAAAGAAAGAAAAACCCGGCTCTGGCTGGGAACTAATCTGCTTTGATAAGAATCAGCGTGGGAACTGGAAGCTCCAGTAACAACCAGTCAAAGTCTATTTACACAAGACATCCCTGCCAGGGATCCATAGGAGAACTGACACCGGCGAGTCCGCGGGGGGAAAAGTCTCCGTTAACGCGCTCGTTTCAGCAAATGAGGATCTGGGGAAAAGCAGTTTCAGCACTTTCGTGAAGCTCTGTCTAGAAACTGGATGCTTTTATCACGGAGTTATGGATTTTGGATGGCAGCGATCGTGATGGCGAGGCCAATATCCAATTATTTGGAAACGGGATGAGTTTTGCAGCCAAATCCAGGTCTCGCTCTGGGCGTCCATCCAAGGAGCCACGAGCTTGGGTGAACTCCAGGTGTTTTTTGATTTCCACACCTGCACAACCGTGGAATCCACCCTTCCATCCCCCTTTAGCATGGAATTCTGACTGATCAGGCCTTTCCAATCAAAAGAATATGAATTCCTCCAAGTAGATTTAGAGGGAAGAATCCCAGACAACACAATAACTACAACTAATTAGTAATTTTATTTAGTTTATCCCCACTTTTTTGGACCCTTTTTAACCAAATCTCAAGTTCTTCAGAGCATCTCTACAACATTCCGAGGTGCGAGTGCTGAGCTCCACACCCAGAATTCCACATCCAGTTAACACCAACTTCCTTCCACTGCAGCTCTTTGAATGTTATGAATAAAAACCCGGATAATTCCTGAGGCAGACAATGATATTCCAGCTTTACCACCCGCAGCTCCAGGATGCATTTCATTAGGAACTCACAACATCACCTGCCTTTGAGCTGATTATTTTATTGTCGGAATCATATCCCTGCTCGGAGCTGAGCACACGTCAGAAAAATACTCAGATGGGTTTTCAGTGATAATTTTTTGCCCTTTTAGAATCAAATCACCTCAAATTATGATACTGAACATGATAAGGCTGAGTCACTCACTGGAGACGGCCTGGAAGAACTGGGAATGTCCAGCCTGGAGAAGGGAAGGATCCAGGGAGATCTCAGAGCCCCTTCCAGGGCCTAAAGGGGCTCCAGGAGAGCTGGAGAGGGATTTGGGACAAGGGATGGAAGGACAGGATACAGGGAATGGCCTCCAAGTAGAAAAGTGGAAATTTAGGTGGAATATTGGGAAGAAATTCTTGGCTGTGAGGGTGGTGAGGGGCTGGGATGGAATTCCCAGAGAAGCCATGGCTGCCCCGTTCCTGGAAGTGTCCAAAGCCAGCTTGGAGCAACCTGGGATGATGTAAAATGTGTCCCTGCCCATGGCAGGGGATTGGAATGGGATGATCCTGAAGGTCTCTTCCCACCAAACCATTCCAGAACTCCACATTAATTCCAAACATGAGGAGACACAACCCCAGCCATTGTTCCCAAACAACTTCGGGTTCCTTTCTCCCAGAAAACAGCCCCCTAAAAAAATAACTTTTTACAGCATACAAAACCAGAGGGATTCAGCTCTTGAAAAACAACCGACCTCCATCTGAATTTTAGGCATTTTTGACACGATCTCTCCGCTGTCAGAAATCAATCCCAGCTCCTAATGATTCATCCCGCTCTCCCGTAGCGACCGCTTTGATGTTTTGTTATTCCCTAAAATCCCCTGCACTTTTCCTTCCGCGCCGCCGCAACTTTTTTGATCAACAAACCCATCAGAGGCGCCGTCACGTGCTTTTAGAAGTGCCCTCAGGTTCTAAAATAAGAATTTTATCTTCAAAACCGAGGATATATTGAAATTCCGAGATAATTTCAGGAGGCTCCAGCGTCAGGTGATGCAAATAAAAAAAAGTCCTTCAGATTCCTGCTCTGCGCTGAGGTTTTGAAACTTCAAATCTTGTTTGGGGTGTATTTTGTGAGCCTGAAATTCCACGAAAAAATCACATATTTGGGTCTAAACCATATCTTTTATTTTTGAAGCCACTCACATCACTATCCCAAAGTTCCCCCTGTGCTTTACTATCCGTATCCGTAATTCTCCGGAGCGAGGCTCTGCTGGATAAATCTCTGTTTATTTCCCTGTCAAGTTATGAATTCATAAACAATTCCTCTGCTCTACCCCGCTGCCGTGACTGGCAAGGGAGCCGCGTGAAATTAACAGGAAATGGGGTTGGGATTCGAGAGGAGAACTCAAATAATCAAGCGCGAGTTTATTGTGAACTTCAAATTACCCCAGACATTCCTCAAGCGCTGGAAAATTTCGGAGCTGCGGCTCCGGAGGGAAAGATCAGGGCTGAATCCTTCATCCTCTGCACGGAATAAAATTTTCCCCTTCCTCACCTGCCTCTGGGATGTGTGGAAATTTAGGACAATCCATTCCCTGGCGCTGAGCAAGGATTCAAATCTCTCAGAAAAGAAAATTAAAAGGTCTCAAAGTTGGGGGAGGGGGGAAAAAAAAAAGTTGATGTGAGACTGTCAAAGCACTGGAAGAGTCAAATTTAGATTTTTTTTTTTTTTTAAATCAGTCAGGCGGTTTGGATTTTTCTTTCTTTTTTTTTTTTTTGGCAGTTTCTAATTTATTTATGGAATAATTAGGTAGGGATAAAATGAAAAAATTCTCTTCCTGAAGTTATAATGAAAAATGTGGAAGAAACCCATGAGCAGAGCCTTGAACTCTGCTCTGGCTGTTCGATATCTGAAAGCAGCATAAATTTTCTTATTTTAAAGCCAACTTCATTCTTAAGGGCGGCCTTTAATTACAATTATTTCCTTTAACCTTGACAGCTTCCCACTTTATTGGATATTATTGGATATTAGCCCGGGGAGAGCTCCTCATCTCACCCTTGGAAGTTACAAAGTGGTTCCTGAAGAGTGTAATAAAACTCCATTTCCAATCCAAATCCAGTTTTAGAAGTGGAATTGTGCACCCACACTTCCGCTCCTGCAGATTATCAGGAGCTGCTTCTCCTATAAAGGGCATTCCTGTAAGGAATGGTGGGAAAAATCCCAGAATCCCAGGATGGTTTGGATCCGTGGGATCATCCAGTGCCACCTCCTGCCATTTTTCCACGCTTTCCCCTATCCCAGGTTGCTCCAAGGTTGTCCAACCTGGCTTTGCACAGTTCCAGGGATGGGGCAGCCCCAGCTTTTCCGGGAATTCCATTCTCACCACGCAGGGGAAAATTCCTTCCCAATATCCAACAGAAACGAAATATTTTTCCCAGTCGGAGCCTCTCTCCGGCTCACGCGGATCCTCAGGGTCACCTCTGGCTCGATTTATTCCGGAAACCATTAACTGGAGGATCCACGTGGGCCTCTCCAGTCGTTCTCCACAGAAATGGAAACGAGAAATGAAAATCAAGGAATTGCAAGGCAGCAATTCGAGCTCCAAGTGAAGAGTTCTGACACATCCAAATCATGGAATTCAGTTCTTTATTGGGGAAGATGGGAGACAGCTCCTACTTTTCCAGCCGCGGCAGCAGCAGAGCTGTTTTATAGGATTTGGGAATGTTTTGGATTGGATGGGGCCTTCAAATCTTCCAATTCTATGGGCAGGGGCACTTTTTGCTATCCCAGGTTGCTCCAAGCCCTGTCCAACCTGGCTTTGAACGCTTCCAGGATTGGGACAGCCAAGGATTTTCTGGGAAAACTGTGCCAGGGTCCTCTCTCTTGTTCCAAACTCATCTCCTGCTCACTCCTGACATTCCCAATTCCCAGCCTGGGAAGTTTTGAGTCCCTATGGACCCACTGAACCATCAACCTCCTGAATCCACAAACATCCCACTCCTTAATCACCCAACTTTTCCATAATTGGAGCAGCTCCAGCCTTTCCACAGTTGTTACCATCCTCTATTCAGACAAATTCCAAATAATTCCCTAAGAAAAAGGCAATTAATCCTTGTTCAGGTTATTTATGGCGCAAACATCCAACACAAACACGTTTCTCTGGAATCTGATTTATCTCCATTTCAGCTCAAAACCACAATTCAACCTCAGCCCTCCGCACAAAAATCAGCTCCAGAGGATTCCTCTCACTGGATCCACACAGGAGGCACTGGGAACTTCCCAAGAAAAACAACAGGAGAGCTCCTGCCTGGGCAGGATGAGTTGGAAAAGCTCCCACACCCCCAAAAATTGAGTCCTGCATCCTGAAAGAGCTTTTTCCATGGAATGAGAGAACACTTGAGGCTTGCAGGCACCTCTGGAGATCACCTGATCCAACCTTCCTGCTCATCCAGAGCGGATGGATCAGGATTGTGTCCGGTTGGATTCTGGACATCTCCAAGGATGGAGATTTCCATGAGTTCTCCAAATTATTTATGGACCTTCCATCACTTTCTCCATGGATGAATGACAGGAAAGGATTGAGCTTCAAAGCATCTGGAACAACTTCTAGAGGGACGTTCAAGGAAGGAATTTGGGAAGAATGTTGGAAGGAACCGTGGAATGGTTTGGTTTGGAAGAAACCTTAAAGATCAACCAGATCCAACCCTCAGGAATTGTGGTGTTACATGGGAACTGTTGTGTCACACGGGACACCATTTGCAGAACGACAAAATCTGGAGCAAATTTAGGAAATCCACAGAGTTCAGGAAAATCCGAGACCAGATTTGGGACAAAATGAACACTTTGGATAAATGTCACATTTGAAGGGCCTCAGAAATCCAACCCACAGAACATTTCCCGCCAAGTCCCCCAAAGATAAAGGAAGTCAGGATGAGATTTCCCTTTTTTTTAGGGAATCCAACAGACTGAGGATAAGAATTCTCTCTTCCACAGAATTCCCAACAGTTTATCCTGGGGTTTTCACTCCCACCCAGCAGCTCCATCAGCCACCACGATCCTCCCTCCTCGCCCCGAATTCCGGTCGGAACTCGGGCCCAGGAAATGAAAGGACTATTGTGAAACTCCCTGAAAACATCTGGCCGAGCACCCACTCCCTCAATGCCCGCCTTGTTCCGCCCGCCACATCCCGGGATGAGCCATTCCGAGGGGCTGAGGCAATCTCGGAGAGCTTCACAACCCTAAACTTTCATTTCTCCAAAATAAATTCCGGGATAAATTCCGACTCCTCCAGCAAGAGCGGAGCCGCAAATTTTAACTTTTCCACGGACCCTCAGCCCAAATTCCTGTTGGTTTTTTTTTTTTTTTTTTCCATCTCCACTTAACCTTTCACCTGGAACAACTGAAATGCTGAGAGGATGAGGAATCAAATATTCAGGAGGGCCTTTTGTCTGATCACTGTTAATCATCACCGAGCTGATGATTTGAAGAGGTCGGGCCGGGCTCATTTTTCCAGATCTTGGGAACATCAGGGATAAAGTTACGGCTGTTGCTCGGCACCGCCTCTTTATTTTGAGAGGAGCTAACTCAGACCTTTGTTTAAGCACAGAGATGCCCAGGGAGGGGGAATTAAAGCACCACAACGAGCTCTGAGTTCACCCAACTCCACCAGAACCAGGCTGGCGCCTCCAAATTCCATGTGTTTTCCTGTCTGGAGCTTCCCAGCTGAGCCTGAACACCCTGAGGTGCCATCATTGTGAGGCTGGTTAAAAAAGAAAATGGGATTCAAAGGAGTTTTGTGTGGCCTCGGAGCCGAATCCACGTCCAAAGCTCATATTTGGGTCAAAACAAGGATTTGGGACAAATATCGGCTTTTAAGCGGCTCAAAAATCCAAACAATCCAATATTCACCCAAAAGTCTCGCCAAAATAATGGAACAAGACCCCAAACCTGCTCTTCCCAGCAAAACCTCCACATCTTTTGATCCTTCACCAGCTTTTCCATCTTTTTAGGCTGGGAACGAAGGTTGGAAGGTGACACCACCCAAAAATCAACCCCTGATCCAAGAGGAGATGTTCCGTAATATTTGAGATGTGGGGGTGTGGTTTAGTGTGGGCTTGGCAGGGCTGGGTTAATCGTTGGGCCTTAGAGGCTTTTCCAGTCATAATTCCATGATTTTCCAGGAATTTCCAGGCCTAATGCTGCACCCAGACCGGTACCAGATTAACTCAACGGCAACAGGGATAACGGATATGGCAGGGAATCATGGAATCATGGAATATCCTGAGCTGGAAGGGACCTAGGAGATCAACCAGATCCAGACCCCAGGAATTACCACGTTCCGTGGGAATTGTTCTGTCACAACACAACAGGGACACCTGTAACGGGTGTAGAACGAGAAAACCTGGAGCAAATTTAGGAAATTTGTGGAGTTAGGAAAATCTGAGAATAGATTTCGAGGTCCCACGGGGTCTGTAAATTACACCCAGAATTTGGGATATGTGGATCTTTAAGTTAGGTCAATCCCATCCCATTCCATCCCATCCCTTTCCACTATCACCATCAAGTGCCACAGAAATGACACCCAATAAATGCCCAAAAACGGGGTTTAGTCCTTAAAACTAAAGGATTAAACCCAGTCTGCACTGCAGAAGGGTTTAGCAAAGCCAGGGATGAGACCTAACCCATCTGAGAGCTCTCCCAGTTTTTCTGGAGGATTCCTTCCTCCTTCCAACTTTGCAAGTTTGAAGGGTTGACTTCGGGACAAAGAAAGCCTGGAAAAATCTCTTCCCTAGGGCAGATTTTGGGTTTAAAGAATGTTTTTCCAAGGTTGGAATTCCGATGGAATTCCAAGGTTGAATTCCGATGGAAAAGGGATGGGAGAAGGGACGTGGTGATGCTTCCCAATGCTGAGATCCAAGTTTTACCAAGAGTCATTCCACAAAATTCCAAATTTTGTCACCAGGGGCCACCAGGGATGAAAAGATTTCCACAAACAAGGCGAGTTTTGCTTTTACAACTGGAGACACTGAAAGCATGGAATCACTATAAAATCATGGAATGGTTTGGGATGGAAGGGACCTTCAAGATCATGGAATTCCACCACCCCTGCCATAGGGACCTTCCACTATCCCAGGTTGCTCCAAGCCCCGACACTTCCAGGTATCCAGGAGCATCCACAGCTTCTCTGGGAATTCCATTCCAGGGTGAAATTCCTTCCCAGCTTCCCATCTCCAAAGGTTTAAAACCATTCCCTGTGTCCTGCCCCGTCATCCTCAGAATAATTCGGGTTGGAAAAGACCTCGAAGATGCCCCAGCTCAAAACTCCAATCCCCAAAATCCACCCACTCCTCCTCACGTTTGGGACCACAAAAGCAAATTCCCGAGGGTTCCTCCCGAGCCAGGAGGTCACGGGAGCCGCGACAGCTTGCGGGTGACAAATCCCATTTTTCCTCACGGGAAAAACGTTCCCGTTGGCTCCTGGGGAAAACTGTGATGCCGATGGCAGGAGGGCGCCTTATTTTTAGCAAGCCCACGAGGACTTTTTATCACTTGTTCTAAATTTTGTCTTCAACTCCGGTTCACCCAGCTGGGAGCTGCTACTCCATGGAAGCACGGATCGGGTGGGATGTGGCAGAATTCCTGCCGGGCGCCGCGGATTTGCGGGATTTGCTCACAGAGAAACACCAAGTGATTCATGTTTGTCCTTCTGGAAAAGGAATTTTTTTTTTTTTTGGATCTCTTTTCTGTTCCTGCACGCCCAGGACAACGTGTCCATGGAGATCTCAGGGATTAGCGCTTCCTGCTCGTCAGAACTTCCCGTCCAGAATGTTGGACTGGAATTCTGCGGGAGAATCGAGCCTAAAAAAAGAATCGGATGCTAATTGGGAATACATCAATCACGTTGGAAGAGCAACCTGGAGGGATGGAGCGTGTCCAGAGATGGGAATGGAGCTGGGAAGGGTCTGGAGAACCAGGAGAGGCTGAGAGAGCTGGAGAGGCTCATCCTGGAGAAAAACTGGATCAAAAGGATCCCAAGGTGAATCCAGGTGGAGGTCAGGATCTGGTCCCAGGAAACAAGGGACAAGATGAGAGAAAATGGCCTCAAGCTGTTCCATGGAAAGTTTAGGTTAGATTTTAGGGAATATTCCTCATGGAAAAGGGATTTCCAGCTTGGAATTCATGGAAAACAGGGAGTTTGTGGCCTCTGGAAGGAGGGCAGGAACTCAGGACAAGGGTGGCGGGAGGTTGGTCACGGAGAAAATGGGAAAAGGCACAAATCCCAACTGGAATTAATCTGGGTTCTCGCAGCTAAAACACAATGGAAGACATTCCCATGGATCCATGGAAAATGGGGCAGAGGGGAATCTCCAGCCTTTGTGGGATGGACAGGGAAAGGGGACAAAGGCTGAGTCACTTCCTGACTTTTTTCCCTTGGCTGGGAAGGGATTTCCAAGGAGCCTCTGAGGGAGCTGGTGGGCTCATCCCAGGGAAAAGGGGGATCAGAGCTCTCCCAGAATTCCCACCCAGCAAGAAATTGAGGTCTCCCGGAATTCCCAAACCTACAAGAGGCTGAGCTCTCCTAGAATTCCCAAACCCACTCAAGAGATTGAGCTCCTCCAGAATTCCCAATCCCACACAAGGCTGAACTCTCATGGAATTCCCAACCTTACAAGAGATTGAGCTCTCCCGGAATTCCCAACCTTACAAGAGGCTGAATTCCTCCAGAATTCCCAACCCCACACAAGATTGAGCTGTCCTGGAATTTCCAACCCCACACAAGGCTGAGCTCTTCCAGAATTCCCAACCCCACACAAGGCTGAGCTCTCCCAGAAATCCCAGCTCCACAAGAGGTTGAGCTCCTCCAGAATTCCCAACCTCACACAAGGCTGAGCTCCTCCAGAATTCCCAACCCCACACAAGGCTGAGCTCTCCCAGAATTCCCAACCCCACAAGAGGCTGAGCTCTCCTGGAATTCCCAACCCCACAAGAGGCTGAGCTCCTCCAGAATTCCTGACCCCAAACAAGGCTGAGCTCTCCCAGAATTCCCAGCTCCACAAGAGGCTGAGCTCCTCCAGAATTCCTAACTCCACAAGAGGCTGAGCTCTCCCAGAATTCCCAGCCCCACAAGAGGCTGAGCTCTCATGGAATTCCCAATCCAACAAGAGGCTGAGCTCTCATGGAATTCCCAACCTCACAAGAGGTCGAGCTCCTCCAGAATTCCCAACCCCAAACAAGGCTGAGCTCTCCCAGAATTCCCAACCCCACAAGAGGCTGAGCTCTCATGGAATTCCCAACCTCACAAGAGGTCGAGCTCCTCCAGAATTCCCAACCCCACACAAAGCTGAGCTCTCCCAGAATTCCCAGCTCCACAAGAGGCTGGACTCTCCCAGAATTCCCAACCCCACAAGAACAGCCTCAATCCCAGGAAGGGAGGGTACTGGCATTTTTCCAGTTTTTTGAGCCTTCCCGGGAAAACACCCACCTCTGTCCCAGTCCTCACAACATTTATTTGTTCCCCGGCCATATTTCGGCTCCCGTGACATCATCCCATGGCTCGTACATCACAGGGAGAGAAAGGAGGAGTAATGAAAGGAATATTCATCCCTAAAGGTTGACAGGGCAGGAAAACCCACTCGCCTGGTGGATTCCAGGAAAGCGTAGGAAGAGCAGTGAAAATGTTAAAGTTGACATCCATGGATTTCCTGCCGGGAGACCGTTCCCTCTACAACAATAATATCTTGTCACACTGCTTTTTAAAATTCTCTGAGCGCTTCCCCGGAGTTATCCTGGGAAAAAGTGGGAATTTTAGCTCGGCAAAACATGATTTGCTTCACCTGCACCCAAATAAAAAAAAAAAGGAGACTTGAAAGAGTCAAAATGGAATATTTAGGATGCGTCATGGATGGTGACTCCGCCACGCTCCATGACCCCTTTTCCCGGTCATCCCTTGGGAGGGACGGATTTGTAAATAAATTCTTAGTTAGAAAGAGCCTCAAAACTGTGTTACAAAAGCCATATTACAAAACATTCCTCAAAAAAAACCCCCAGGGAGCGCAGCACGGCCCAGTCCGCAGGCTGGGATACTTTGCTCATTCCGAGAGATTATTGTTAAACCCTTCTTAATTAGGGCTTTACTCTGCTAATTCCATTTAATAAAATTAAAGTTTCAGTTCGGTGCTGGACCTCACCAAAAGGAGGTTGGGGGAAGTTGTTTCCATCCCTGGAAAACACAGATGCAGCTTCCAGATCTAAGGAAGGGAATGCCAGGACAAAGGGGTGGGACACGGGATACTGGGAAGGAATTCCATCCCATAAGGGTGGTGAGGGGCTGGAATGGAATTCCAAGAAAAGCTGTGGAAGTGTCCTGGACAGTTTGGATGGGGCTTGGAGCAACCTGGAATGGTGGAAGATGTCCCTAGCCATGGCAGAGTGGTGGGACTGGACGGTCCTTAAGATCCCTCCCAACCCAAACCATTCCATCATTCCATGATTCCATGATTCCATCATTCCACCATTCCATGACTTGCTCAAGGCCTGCCACACCAGCTGCTCGTTAGCTGCTCCAGAGCTAATGAAGCATCACCACCCATCAAGGCCCGTGCGTGCAAAATCCACCAGGCATTGAGAGAAATTCCCAATCCACCAGGCACGGAGAGAAATTCCCAATCCAACAGGAACGGAGAGAAATTCCCAATCCACCAGAAGCCCTCCCAGGACGGAGCCGCCGCGTCTCCGGCAGCAGGGAAAGGCGAGGGATGATTAAAGCTGCTGCAGAGTGATTTTAATGATCTCTGAATTAATCCGTTAAAGCACCACATCAGGACAGCTCCTTCCTTTCGGGGCCACCTGGAATGCTGGAGGTTCGGGAAAAGCTCATGGAACCCAGAGCAGGATTCTTGTCCCGGGTTTCCAACCGAATCTCTGTTTGTTTGCTCACCTTAAATATCACCTAAAAAATCCTGTGCTGACCTTTCCAGCTGAAAGGACGGCTCTGTGCTGTTAACAGTTGGAATTTATGACCTTGGAGGTCTTTTCCAACCCAAATAATTCCATGCTCAGCAAGAACGGCAGCAATATTTTGGTTAAGAGGAAGTTTGGCATCTTTACCCTTCAACGGGAGACGTCACTTGGACTCTCCAACTTCCACTAATTAAAATTCCTATAAATTAAAATCAAATTAGAATTAAATTAAATTCCTTCAAAAGGTACCAAGTTCAACAGGAGCCCTCAGAAAAATGCTGCAATTTAAAATGCTGCTGAAAAACAATTTAAAATGGGATCATGGAATGCTTTGGGTTGGAAAAGGCCTTCAAGATCATCTCGTTCCAACCTCGCTCCACCATCCCAGGTTGCTCCAAGCCCAGCCCAACCTGGCCTTGGACACTTCCAGGGATGGAGCAGCCACAGATTCTCTGGGAATTCCATTTCAGCTCCTCAACACCCTCACAGGGAGAAATTCATTCCCGATATCCCAAATTCCCCCTGTTAATTTAAAGCTATTTCCCTCATCCTGTCACTCCAGGCCTTTTTCCAAAGATTTCAGGCAAATCAAACTTTTCACAAAGGAAACAAAGGAAGCGAATCCATGGGCACATTCCTTCCCTCCAGGATCCCACTGTCGGCATCCCGTTACTCCTGGGGGGCTGCATCCAAGTCCGGGGAGGGAGCCCAAATCCCTCCAGCTGGAAAACCCTCGGGAGTGATGGCTCTGCCTAAACCAAATCCCACGGCCATGGAATTCACCTTCCTGGAGAAAAAGGATTGGGATCATCAGGGGGATGGAACCAGCTGGAACTTTAGGGTCCCTTCCCAACCCAAACCATTCCAGAAGGATTTGGGAGCGCAGCCCCTTCACCTCAACAGGGCGACCCTTTCAAGGGAATTATCCGGGTTTCCTCCTGCGCCTCCTCTGGCCTGTGCACCCCGGGACGCTCCGTGCCTCCCTCTCCTCCCAGGTTTTGTTCTTCCCTGGGGAGATTGCTCAAGAACCAGGAGAGGACTCACGTACAGGCTCTCGAGGACTGGAATTATATTTTTCCACTCCCAAAATCCGGTGTTACTCAAGAGGACTTTGTCACCCGTGGCTGAATTCCGGGTGGGAAAACAACAACATTTCCCAATTTCCCAGCTGGGCACGGACACCTTTCGGAGAAGCCAGGCAAACAGAAATGAAGATTTTAGATGAAATCCAGAATGAATTATAATTTATATGAAATGAAATATTAATGAAATATAATTTATATGAATATGAATTTATATGAATTTAGAAACTATTCAGGGTTGTGTGAGGAGAGCCAGGAAAGCAAAATTCACTGGCACAGAAAAAACTCATCCCCAAAAAAATGCTCTCCATTCCTGAACGAGTCTTGTTCTCCAGCCTCATTCCTCAAGGTTGGATTTACAACGTGTTAAACGATGGGATTAAAACATCAGCACTCAAAGATTTGGGCTGTGGAGAAGCAGTGGAATAAATGGGATTGGATTTCACTCCCAGCCTGTGCAGCAAACAGGGGAAAAAAAACATCAGAGCATCACAGGAAAGGTCGTGGTAGAGCAAATGATTTTTACAGCATTAAACACCATGGTGGACGCCGGCCAAATCCGATTTCGTTACGGAATCGTGGGATGGTTTGGGTTGAAATGGATCCTAACGCTCATCTTGTTCCTTCCCCCTGCCACGGGCAAGGACAACTTCCACCATCCCAGGTTGCTCCAAGCCTCGTCCAAGCTGGACTTGGACACTTCCAGGGATGGGGCAGCCACAGATTCCCTGGGAATTCTATTCCAACCCCTCACCATCCTCACAGGGAGGAATTCCCTCCCAATATCCCATCTATCCCTGCCCTCTGGCAGTGGAAAGCCAGTCCCTGTGTCCTGTCCCTCCATCCCTTGTCCAAGTCCCTCTCCAGCTCTCCTGGAGCCCCTTTAGGCACTGGAAGGAGCTCTGAGGTCTCCCTGGATCCTTCCCTTCTCCAGGCTGGACATTCCCAGCTCTCTCAGCCTGGCTCCAGAGCAGAGGGTCTCCAGCCCTTGGAGCAGCTCCGTGGCCTCCTCTGGACTTGCTCCAGCACCTCCACATCCCTCCAATGCTGAACACCCCATAACTGGACACCAGTAGACAATGGTGAGGATCCCATTTCCCATCCTTTTCAAGTTCAGGGGGATTCTGCCCAAGCAGAAGGTCCCAAACCCTTGGAATCTGCATTTCCGAGGAATAACTGCCCCAGCTCCATGGCCTGGCAGCAGAAGCCCAGCAGGCTCCCGGAGCAGAGGACATTGACGGCCGTCTCCCACCACTCCAAGCCAGCGGGAAGCTTCCTGGCTGGCGCCATCCCAAAGGAAGAGAGAGGATGCTGGGATGGTGCCAAAGCCAACCACACACCGTTGCTTGGAAACCTTTGAAAACTACATCGAAAATTCAGATTTCCATGAAGAAGCAGCACGGGCAAAACAAGCCCAAGTTGCGCTTTTTAAATCCGCCTTTTCCCGGAGCCAACGGCGCTGTCACCGCCGCGTTCCCGCTTCCCAAAAATCCTGCAGAGCTCTGCAGGTCACCTTTGGGCCTGAGGGCTTCAAGGTTTTCACCAGTTCAGGCAGCAAAAAGGGACCTGCCCCCAGCAGCGAATCTTTCCAGAGGATCCAAAAATCACCCAGCGCGACGACATTTCAATAAAAGAGGGAAAAGAAAGACGGGAGGGAAAGGCGGAGAAGGGAAAGAATGGAATTCCTGTCGCACGGTGCCGCCCTGGCATCTAATCAGGGAGCCAGATGAAGGCAGCAATCTGTCTCCTTAAAATATGCATATTTTATTTTATTATTTCTTTCTTTTTTTTTTTTCTCTCTCTCTCCCTTTCAGCGCTGCAGAACCGTGTTGGAAGGCGCTCGTTAAGAGGCTGCGCCAGGAGCGTCCCTCTGCAATCACGAGGGACGGGAACGAGCAATTCCATCGTTAGCGAGGTTTTAATTGCCGGGAGCCTGAGAGCTCCTCAGCATCCGCCCTGGGATTCGGGATGGACCTGAGGAGTGCAGGGAGGATAAAACCAGGATTTGGTTCTGAGTTTAAATCCTGCTGTAGCTGCACTGCGGGAGGTCCGGCTCAGGGTTGGCACGGAACGGGCACCGCACGTGGCTTGTGGGGGATGTGGAATATCAGGAGATTGTGGGATCACAGGCACGAGGCCCTTCCAGCCCACCCCAAATGGTTCTTTGGGTTGTCTTCTACAGCAGGCTCCTCCTCAGCTTCCACACTGGGCCGTTCCTCACCTTCCACATAAAATCTGTCCCCAACTTCCACACGGGATTGCTCCTCGTCCTCCACACTGGAGCTTTGCTCACCTTCCGCATGGGATTGCTCCTCCTCTTCCCCACTGAACCTTTCCTCACCTTCCACCCTGAACCCCTCCTCACCTCACACACCAAACCCCTCCTCACCTCACACACCCGACTCTTTTTTCCCTTTTCAAACCAGACTCTTCCTCACCTTCCACACCAGGTCCTTCTTCACCTTCCACACCAGATCAGTCCCCAGTGGAGTCTTCCTCACCTTCCACACAGGATCAGTCCCCACCTACTACATGGAATTGCTCCTCACCTTCCACATGGGATTGCTCCTCACCTTCCACACTGGGGCTTTCCTCATCTTCCACACCGGACTCTTCCTCACCTTCCACACTGGGATTGTTCCTCACCTTCCATGCAGGATTGGTCCCCACCTTCCACACAAGACCATTCCTCACCTTCCACATGGGATTGCTCCTCATCTTCCCCACGGGATTGTTCCTCATCTTCCCCACTGAACCTTTCCTCGCCTTCCACACTGAACTCCTCTTCACCTCACACACCTGACTCTTTTTTCCCTTTTCAAGCCAAACTTTTCCTCATCTTTCACATGGGATTGTCCCTCATCTTCCAGACCAGACCCCTCCTCACCTCCTACACAGGAGCCCTTCCTCACCTCTCACATAGTCTTTCCACACTGGATCATTCCTCACCTTCCACAAGGGACCATTCCTCACCTTCCACACTGGACCATTCCTCACTTTCCTCACTGGATCATTCTTCACCTTCCATGCTGAACTGCTCCTCACCTTCCACACCAGACTCTTCCTCACCTTCCTCACTGAATCATTCCTCACCTTCCACAAGGGATCATTCCTCACCTTCCACACTGAACTGCTCCTCATCTTCCACACTGGACAAAAATTCCTGGCCTTCCACAATGGCCATTCCCAACCTTCCACAAGAGATTGTTCCTCATTTTCCACATCCAGTCATTCCTCACCGTACACACCAGACCCCTCCTCACCTTCCAGAATGATCATTCCCGACTTTCCACATCAGATTCTTCCTCACCTTCCACACTGGACCATTCCTCACCTACCACATCAGACCCTTCCTCACCTTCCAGAATGATCATTCCCAATCTTCCATACTGGACTGACCCTTCCTCACCTTCCCAGAATCATCATTCCCAGCCTTCCACACTGGACCAACCTTTCCTGACCTTCCAGAATGATCATTCCTCACCTTCCATACTGGACTGACCCTTCCTCACCTTCCAGAATGATCATTCCCAATCTTCCATACTGGACCCACCCTTCCTCACCTTCCCAGAATGATCATTCCCAATCTTCCACACTGGACCAACCCTTCCTCACCTTCCCAGAACGATCATTCCCAATCTTCCACAATGGTCATTCCCAATCTTCCATACTGGACCAACCCTTCCTCACCTTCCAGAACGGTCATTCCCAATCTTCCACACTTGACCAACCCTTCCTCACCTTCCCAGAATGATTATTCCAAATCTTCTACACTGGCCTGACCCCTCCTCACCTTCCAGAATGATCATTCCCAATCTTCCATACTGGACCAACCCTTCCTCACCTTCCAGAATGATCATTCCCAACCTTCCACACTGGACCGACTCTTCCACACCTTCCAGAATGATCATTCCCAACCTTCCATACTGGACTGACCCTTCCTCACCTTTCCAGAATGATTATTCCCAACCTTCCATACTGGACTGACCTTTCCTCACCTTCCAGAATGGTCATTCCCAGTCTTCCACACTGGACCAACCTTTCCTCACCTTCCAGAATGGTCATTCCCAATCTTCCACACTGGACCAACCCTTCCTCACCTTCCCACCCAACCCTTACCCTCAGACTCCAAAAATACCTCATGGAACAATCCATGGCAGGGCAGGACAATGCTGCCCGTCAACACTCCAGAAGAAAATGGGGAATTCATTGCCAGATTCCCTGCAAGAATTCCAGGTAAAATGAACTTGAATCAACTCCATGCCAACCCACGCCAGATTTTGTTCCCTGCCAAATCAAAATTCCTCCTCCTCCTCCACGCTGTTTGTTTTGGCTTCCCAGCCAGCCCATTGGCTGCACGGCATGGATTGCATTCCCATCACCATCGGAAAGGAACGTGCCTTATCCATAATAAAACTTGGATACAAGGAGCTGAATGACCCGGCCACTCCGACCTTCTCATTCCCTCGAAACACCTCTCAAGTTTTAAATTCCTCCACGGAGGGATTGTGTTGTGTTTTTCCTCGAGGAAAAAGGGATGGATATCCATGGATCGGAGTCACTTTCCCAACGGCCAGGGAAATGGATACTCAGCAAAGATTTGTAATGGGATCCTTCCAACCCAAACCATTCCATGATTCCGTGAATTGCAGCTGAGCCCTCCAATCCCCACTTTGAAGGCTCCTGATCCAGCAGGGACAGCTCCTCAAACCACCCACAAAACTCCCAAATTTTTCCAGAGGATTCCCAACCAAGACCGATGGAAGATTTTATAATTTCCTCACTATTTGACACAACCGGGACTCGTTTTGCTCCAGCAGAAGGAAGATCACGGGATACCCTTGGCACAGCTCCTGTTCTCCCCACGTTTTTCCCTGAATCCCACACCCCGAATTTTCCCTCCAGCCTCTTGTTCACGACTCACAGCGGCCAAAAACCTCCACGCTAAAATTGCCAGGAATTAATACAGGTTTGTTTTGTTTTTTTTTCATTTCCCATGGATTAAGAGTCTCCCAGCATGAGGGTTAATTCCCATTGGGATACAGCGGAGCTGGATCAACAATCCAGCACCTGAAAGACTCAGCAAGGTACCGGCGGCACAAAGGAGATGCAAATAAATTTGCATACCCCGAGCATCAAAGACTCCACGAGATCCCGGAGTATGAAAACATCTTTTCCCTGCGAGATACTGAAGGAATGGCAGCGGGAAGGATGGGAGTGGGAGGACAGGAGAATGGGGAGAAAAAAAAAAAAAAAAAAGACAAAAAAGTGTGACTGTAGCAGGAGCTCGACAGTTGGAGAAATTCCAAGGGAACGGCAGAGCTTGGGCACGAGGAAAAACAGTTGGGAAGATGCTGACGGGGATGTTGGAGCCAGGTGGGGGGTTGGGATCTGCTCCCAGGGAACAAGGATGAGAGGAAACGGCCTCAAGCTGTGCCAGGGGAGGATTTTGGGAATATTTGGGAATATTTAGGCTGTCCAATCCTGGCCCAGAGGGATTTAACATCCCTGTGGATGTGGCGCTTTGGGGACACGGCCAGCGGTGGCCTTGGCAGTGCTGAGGGAATGGTTGGACTCCTTGAGCATGGAAATCTTTCCCAACCTCAACAATTCCACCATCCTAAGATATTCAGGGACAATTCCAACAGGGAATTGAAAAAATCTGAATCTGAAAAAAACGGTGGGAGGAGGAGGAAACTCAAAGGTTGATCCCAAGGGAAGAGGACAAAGGTCCTGGCACAGGAAAATGAGGAACAACTCCCTGAAACACCTGTGGACGGAGTTCACACACCCCTGCAGCTCCACCAGACTCCAGGAGCTCCATGAAAAGCAGCCAGGAGGGATATTTTTGTGCTTCTACAGCTTTCCTGACAGAATTCCGAGCCTCTCCTCACGGGGATTGAAGGAGTTTCTGCCGGAGCCGTGAAGGAGGACGCGGAAGGTGTGAAAAAAGCAAGCGAGGAGAAATGGAGCAGAAGGAAAACGTGAGAAATAAAGGCAGGAGGGGGGTAAATTTTCCAGCAAATCCCACGAGGCTTCTCAATAAATTTCTCAGACCTTCCAGGCCTGTTAAAAAGTCTGGGATAGCCGGGAAAATCCTGGTTTAGTGGCCATGTATTCCACAGGCAGGAGAAGAACCAAGGCGTGAGTAGAAGGTTGAAGGCCTTGGAAGGGGAAAGATGAGGAAAAGAAAAAAAAAACCCCTTCCAAAATCCCCCCAAAATAAGGAAGAATGAGACCTTCAGGGAAATGGAGCCCAGGAATGATGAGAAGTTGAAGAAAATGGAATAATTAGTTGGGATTTTTCATGTCTTGCTGGAGCATGGCGGAGCCAACATCCTTCAGAAATAAATATCATGGAATAGTTTGGGTGGGAAGGGACCTTCAGGATCATCCAGTCCCACCCCCTGATATGGCCAGGGACATCTTCTGCCATCCCAGGTTGCTCCAACTTGGCCTTGGACACTTCCAGGGATGGGGTGGGCCACAGATTCTCCTGGAATTCCATTCCAGGCCTCACCACCATCACAGCCAGAAATTCCTTCCCAATATCCCATCTATCCCAGCCCTCTGGCAGTTTGAAGCCATTCCCTGTGTCCTGTCCTTCCATTCCTCATCCCAAGCCCCTCTCCAGCTCTCCTGGTGCTCCTTTAGGCACTGGAAGGGGCTCCATGGTCTCCTTGAAGCCTTCCCTTCTCCAGGCTGCACATTCCCAGCTCTCCCAGCCTCTCTCCAGCCCCTGGAGCATCTCCTGGATTTGCTCCAACAGCTCAAAGTCTGTCTTAAACAAACAGCAAAGGGAAGGAGGAGGAGGAGCAGGTGACTGGCGAGGGCAGACGCGATAAATAAGATTTTGTCTCCTCCCGTTTAAATCAGGTGCCCTGGAAGTCATCATGGAGCTTTTCAGGATGATTAATCCCTATTTTTCCACCACCACCGGAGCAGGGAAGGATGGCTGGGCTGGCAAGTGGGAAAGGCAAGGGAAGAGGAGCCGGGTGCGTGTGGGAGAGAAGTGCTCCGGAGGCAGCTGGGATGAGGAGCTGACTCAAAACTTTGGGATTTGCGGTTGGAGCCGCAGACGGGAGCTGGAAACGTAGGAGAAGCCGTGCTGGGATAATCGGGGCTGTGAAACAAGGGAATACCTGCGGCACCAGTCGAGTCAGGAGCCCCGCTTTGCATAAGGAATATTTAAATAAGGATTTTCCCAGTCTTTGGGGCTCGGGGCAGAGTTTGAAACCAGTTTGGGGAGGTTTGGGAAGCGCCGGGAACTGAGTTCTCCCAAGAGAGAATATTCTGGAACAGAAGTCGGGGTGGTCTTGGGTGCTCATGAAGAGGATCCGTAAAATAAAACATTTTTAGGAATTCTGACAGTGCTGGGGTTACTCTACAGCAAAGAGCCCATTTCCATCACCCACATTCCATCCAAACCAAAATTATTCCCTGCTTTAAGGCAAATAATTTGATTTTAAGAGTAAAAATTAAATATCCTTAATATTCCCAGGCTTTTCCAACTCCTAGCACCCCAAAACAAATGGTGAGAATCACGGAAAGATTCTCAAAGACACGGAATCAAAACCATGGAATAACCTGAGCTATTCCACAAGGATTGTTGAGTCCTGCATGGCACAGTCCCCCAAATCCCACCATATCCTAGAGAGCCATTCCCAAAAGTTTATTGGGCCAAGAGGCCAAATTCCATCACTCTGGAGAACAAAACAGGAGAGAAACTATCATGGAATGGGAAGAGTTTCACCCAGCCCACCCATCACCCACATCTTGGAAGCTCTGGAGCCTGTGGACTGAAAAAACAGGGAATTATAGCTGGGAGAACAATTCATTTTTTGTATTGTCGTTTTCGGAACGACGACGTCGGGAATTGTTTACCTGTCAATTCTGGCGTTAAGAACAAGAACTTGTAGCAATTAGGATCTGTGCTTTCATCACGCAGGAAGAACAAATGACCCAAATCCCAACTCCCACACCCTCCCCAGAAGGGTGAGGTGACCAAACCCTGCTCCTGAACCTGCTTCCCTTTGAATTCCAGCCCTTTGTGAGAGTTCACAGCAGCCTCCTTCCCCCAATAACAGGTGCCTGGAACAAAGCAGCTGAAAGGTTTGATTATCCCAGCGATGCTTTTCCGTGAGCAAATCAGGCTCCCGGGCCCCCCGTGGGAGAGCAAATAAAAAAAAATTTCCCTTCTTATCCGTGTCACCCTCGCGACGGAGCTGCCGAGGGAAAATAGGGCAGAGGAAACGCAGGGATCCCTTTGAAAGCCCACAGGAAAAGCAGGTAACCAGGTTAAAGGGATGCTACGTCATGGAATTTTTATGGATGCCGGGGGAATTTGGCGGGTTTAACGCAATTCCCGAGGGATTGAGCTGGATGGGGCTGAGTCACTTTTCATGGAAAGGCTCCTCACCTGGAAAGATTGAAAGAACTCAGAAATGCTTCCTGAGTTAAACAGAGTTTGCCGCCCTGGAGAAGCTGCTCAAACCAGCAGGTCCTGTGTGCCCAAAGCCTTTAATCCCGCTAATTCCACCCTCAAAGAAGTTTGGGAGCTCGTCCCGAAACGACAAAGCCAAGCAGGGCCCTTGAACCCGAGCAGCAAGGCCGGGAGATAAGGCGGGAATCAGCCAGGCCTGCAATTTGCCGGGCTGATTAAACCCCTGGAGCAGCAGGGAAATTAGGGAAATCATCCCCCCAGACACTTGAAGGAACCAGCGGCTGCCTCGCGGGATGAACGATCTCATCCCAACGTTTGGGGGATGGCAGTGGTTGTTTGGGCGCGGGTGAGGCGTCGTTGGAGCCTGCTCGGCCTGTCTGGCGCGGGCGACTCATCCCAGGGAGCTCCAGAGGAACATTTCCCACCACAAACCATCCAAAAAGTCATTTGTCCAAAAGTCTGAACCGCTTGGGATGTTCTCCAAGCACACTGAGTGTCCATGGAGAAGGTCCACAGCCAGCTGGATCTTATTGGCCCAATGGCCACCAGTTCCAAGGTGTTGGGAGATGGAGCCGGTGTCGTTATCCAGCAGAATTCTCCTGCCAAAGCGGCACCAGCCGGACAAAATTCCAGAATGGTTTGGGTCGGGAAGGACAGTCAAGACCATCCGGTTCCAACTCCCTGCCTTGGGCAACATCCACTATCCCAGGTTACTCCAAGTCCTGTCCAACCTGGCCTTGGACACTTCCAGGGATAGGGCAGCCATGGAATTCTCTGGGAATTCCATCCCAGCCCCTCACCACTTTCACAAGGAAGAATTCCTTCTTTCCAAATCGCATCTATCCCTGCCCTCTGGCAGTGGGAAGCCATTCCCTGTGTCCTGTCCTTCCATCCCTTGTCCCAAGTCCCTCTCCAGCTCTCCTGGAGCCCCTTTAGGCACTGGAAGGGGCTCTGAGGTCTCCCTGGATCCTTCTCTTCTCCAGGCTGGACATTCCCAGCTCTCCCAGCCTGTTCCAACACATTTTGAGGGGAAGGAAAATCAACCCCAACCCTCAAGGCCTTTCCAACTGAGACCCCTTAAACCCAAACATTTGAGCAGAAACTCATCAAGACCCACCCAGCATCCCCACTCAGAAACTGAGGCAAAGATTCCAAGGCCACAGAGACAAATCCCGGGAATCCAACCCCGAGAAAAAAACCTCTTTCAACTGCCTGGGCAAAAAATTTCCATGGAGAAAAAGGAACTGCCAGACATTGCCACGCTCCGAGGGCGTTTCCCAACCCTCAGCAATGCCTTCGTTGGGTTCTTCACCCAACGGCGCCCACCCGGCTCAATTCCGCTTGTCCGGACACGGATTCCTCGGAGCGACGTCGGAGCCGGAGGGAATCTCATCTGCCAATCTCCAAATCAGTGACCCGTGCTCTTGGAAGCTACGGTTGAAAAGTGCAGCTAAAAATGAGGGGAAGATGAGGAGGAGAGCAGGAAAATTCCTTCAGTGTTAAGATTTGGGGCTTTTTTTTTGGGTTTTGGGGTTTTTTTTTTTAGCATGTTTGTAATTTACTCTCCTCGGGCTGACAAATGCCACCCAGGCGAGGGTGAGACAGAAATTTAGGATAAAAAAGCTCTGGTTTGAGGTGGGGAAGGAGGAGACATCTCCCAAATCAGGGTCCCCATGAGATCCTCCCACTCCTCCCTTTCTCTCCTTTGAAACGCGACAAAATAAATCCCTGCTGGCTTTAAATAGAAATCAAATTAACCATGAACAGCCAAAGCAACTCTGCGATGGCCCAGCCGTCGCTGGGTGTGCTCAGAAATCTTTCTATAAAACGTTTTCCTCCCTCCTTGCGCAACGAACAAATCGAAGCAACAAATCAATACCCAGAGAGCTCCAAAACCCAAATCTTATTCCGGCTGCATTAGAAATGCTCTTGGAGCACTGCTCGTGGAAGGGTTGAATGTTTTCAATTATTCTCCCTCCTCCTCCAGCCGACTGAAGAGTTCCTGAGTCAGATGTGGGAAAAAACCCAAATCCGCGCCGAGTATTTTTGCCCTTCGGAGCAGTTTAAGGCCTTTTTAAGGGATAAAAGGAAATTTGTCAAGGGGAAGCGAACCTAAAACTGGGAAAGGAATAAAATGCAACACACGGAGCAGGTTGGAAGAGTTCCCGTTTAAGTCGAGGAACAGGGTGGAAAAAAGGCATTCCCTGGAAATACGTTTTGGTGGATTAAAGGGTTGGAAGCTCAACTGGAGCTTCTCCCTCTGATTTAGAAGACGAGGAGAGATCCCACATCCTTTGTCATTCCTGTTTCTGCATCCTTGGATTTTTAACGGGACTTCTTCTGATCCCCTGCATCAAACGGATCCTGCCTCAAATGGATTCCGCATTTAGGCCTCGTTATCATTCCCAGCCAAAAATATTCCTGAGTCTCTCTGTGCCAAGAGATTCCAGGAGGAATTTTCCCAAAATCCAGACTAAACCTCCCCTGGCATGGTTTGAGTTTTCTCTCATCCCATCTTTTTTTCCCTTGGGAGCAGATCCCAACCCCCAGCCGGCTCCAATGCCCCATCAGCATCTTCCCAAATGTTTTCCTCGTGCCCAAGTTCTGCTTGGAATTTCTCCAAGTGTGGAGCTCCTGCTACAGCCACATTTTTTGTCCTTTTTTTTCCCCTCTCCCCCATTCTCCTCCCCTCTCACTCCCATCGCTCCTGCTTCCATTCCTTTGGAATCTTACAGGGATAAGATGGGATAAAAAACATTTCCAAATGGTTTTATTTTGGAATTTTTTTGCAAATTTTGTCGAAAATACCAAAGTTCATTGTTGGAAAAGGATTCCCCAAAAAATCAGTTCTGGGGCATCCTCAGACCATCTCTATGAGATCACATCCTGCCTGTTCCCTCATCCCTGAGATGTTCAGGATTAACCTCTCCCAATCCCGAGCTTTCCCTTGGAATTCTCGGTTCTATGGAATCAAAGCGTGAGGTACAAGATCCTCAAATGACAGATTGGGTTTTTTTGGTGATTTGAAACTTTACCCCAAGGTTTGTCCCATTCCTGCTCCAGCAATTCCAGCTGTAAATATTCCTGATTTAAAAAAAAGGGATTTTTACTCATTTATCTGACTACAGAAAACATCACCCACCATTCCAGAACCTCCAAACAAAACTCTTCCTCAAAAAGTCTGTCTGGTCCACTCTAATTCCCACAAATTCAGGCAAAGCCATAAACTCATTTATTCCTGCCCTTCCTACCCCAAATACCTCAAAGGCTTCCGTAATCCCACGACTTTCCAGGAACGACAATTCCTAAAAAACCCCACAGAGGAGACACCAAATCTCCCTTTATTCCCCAGGATTTTCAGTTTGGAATATTTTTTAATTGGATTTTTATTGGATTTCAGCCTGGAAATTTTTTTTTTCCACTCTTCATCAACAAGGATTTAGGAACTCAGCTGATGCTTGGGAACTGAGGCACCGCCTGAATTTTCCTCGCGACCATTCCAAAGTTCCCTGTTTTTTTTCCCGAGCCTGCACTTCATTCCTGATCACAATCAAAGAGCCTCCACGTCCCTCTCCATGCACGCAACCTCCACGCGTAGCCCGGAGCATCCTCGGCCTCCTTCACATCCAGTTTTCCTCTCCTGAGTTTCTGTCCCTTTGGATTAATTCCACACTTATTGGGGGTTTTTTTTCCCTCTCCCAACGTTTCAGCTCCGAGGTTGGAGCCGGGTGAGGGTCAGGATTTTCTCCCGAGGGAAGGAAGGGCAGGGCAAGAGCGAGCGGCCTCAGGTGGCATCAGGAGAGGTTTAGGTGGGATATTTTTGGGAGAATTCCTCCTGGGAAGGGCTGTGCAGGAGGGATCCAAAATCCCTGTGGATGTGGCACTTGGGGACACGGTCAGTGGTGGCCTTGGGGCTCAACCTTAAAGTTCCTTTCTGACCTAAACAATTCCACGATTCTACTTTTTACCTACATAGATCCCAAATAATTCCAAATAATTCCAAAAATTCCTCATTCCCCTCTTATCTTTTCCTTCCCAATCCCTACTTTTTGACAGTTTTCCAGGTTTTTGTAGACCCCTGGGACATTTGTGCCTTTCTAAATCATGCTCGAGTCAAAATTCCGTGGAGCTTTAAGTTCTTCCATTTAAGTTCACAAAATTGTGGAATGGGTTGGGTTGGATCAAAGCCCGTTCAGTTCCAACCACCTTCCCCTATCCCAGGGAGATCCAAGCCCTGCCCAACCTGGCCTTGGACATTTCCAGGGATGCGGCAGCCAAAACTTCTCTGGGAATTCCATCCCAGCCCATCAACGTGAAGAATTCCTTCCCAATATCCCATCCAACCAACGGGAAGCCATTCCCTGTGTCCTGCCCCTTCATCCCTTATCCCAAATCCCTTTCCAGCTTTACTGGAAGAAGCTCCAAGAATTCCTCAGAACATCCCTGAAGGCAAAATGATTTCTGCCACCCAGAAAAACCTGACAGGAATCAGGAAAAGAGCAGCGAGACGCTGGGATCAGGGAATGTGGGTGGAGGGAGAGCCGTGAGTCACCGACGAGCTTTTGCACCCTCCGAAATTCCCTTTCCCAGGTTCTCTGGAACAAAACCAACCTCTGGAAAACTTTTCAAGGCACTGAAATATCCAACACGCTGCCCCAAGGCTCTCAGCTTTCCAAACCTGGGAGTTTTCCGTGTTTTGTTGGAGGGGAAGGGAACAAAGAATGGAATGGGAATTTCTGGATTTGAGACAAGGAGGGGACAACTCTTAAGCTCAGCCTATTTATCCCTAAAAAAAACTTTCTCTCCAGGATTAAACCACTCCAGCTGGTCCAGAGATTTTCCCAAATTTAATTCCCATCCCTGGACACGCTCCAGCCCCTCCATGTCCTTTTTGCCATGAAAGGCCCAAATCCCAGGATTTAAGGTTCCTCAGAACTTTAAAGTGGGAATGTCACTTCCCTGATCCAGATATTCCCACAAAATTATCCCCCCCACCCCCAAAAAAGCCACTTTTTCCATAGTTTTAAGCCTTAAAGGAAGAGATTTGCTCATGCCAGGAGTATCCTGATTTTTCTATGATCCCTGCTGTCCAAAGGGTGACAACCTCAGAATTCCAAAGATCTCAGACCCCCTCCGTGGGCTGATAAGACACTTGATGAGCTGATAAGGAACTTAATGAGCTGATAAGGCTGAGGCAATGCCCCAGGAAGAACACCTGGAATGAAGCAAATCCCACCTGGTGGCTTAAAAGTCTGGATTGGGATTTTCCCACGTGGAAAAGCATCGGGATCTGCCGCCAAACCTGCTCCTCCTGCACACCCAGCTTGGTTTTTCCCAAGGGTTTGGGTTCATTTCCTGTTTGGAGCTTCCCAAAAAAAACACTTTTGGGGACTTCGGAGATGATAAATTAAGAACTGTTTTCCTCCTTGTGTTATTCCCATGGGTTTTCCCATAAAAATCTTTCCCAACCTCGTTCTGTGCTCTGAGAATTACAGTGAGGGTGGTGAGGGGCTGGAATGGAATTCCCAAAAAATTCCATGGCTGCTCCATCTCTGGAAATGTCCAAGACCAGCCTGGATGGGGCTTGGAGAAACTTGGGATAGTGGAAGGTGTCCCTGCCCATGGAAGGGGGTTGGGAATTATTTTTAAGGTCCCTTTCCAAACCCAACCCATTCTTTGATCTCATTCCCACTTCCATCCTGATAAAAATCCCTTTCTGTGCCCCTCCCAGCCGGAGGGAAAAAAAGGAGGAATTGTTCAGGTGAGCTGGAGTGTGACAGAACAGGAATTACTCCAAACTGATTTATTGGGGTTTAGACAATTCTGGGCACAGGATTTTCCTCAATTAAAAAAAAAAAAAAACAAACAACTCAGGAACTTCCTGTTCAAACAGAAAATTCCCAGGTTGGTTTTGTTCTCTGGATCGCTGTGGGATTTTTTTTTTTTTCTTTTTTTTTGGGAGCAGCACCCACTTCCAAACAGAAAATCCCCCAAAATGGAACAGTGTGGACTCCTCAAGGTGACTTCCAGGAGATGTCGGAGAGGCAGGAGAAGAAGGGGGAAAAGAAAAAGGAATTTTCCCCTTCCTGGCAGCTCTGACAGATCCGATGGCGTCTCCTGGAAAAGGCACAAAGGGTGGGAAGAGGGAAGGGAATGGTCTCAGCTCCTTGGGAGAAGCAGAGGTTGCAATGAAAAATCAATTTAATGTGGAATTAATGGAAAAAATAAAGAGGCTTTTCCATGTTTTTGTTGCCCGAGTGCTCCATTTAATCCAGACACATTTAATTAGGGACACACCAATCCCGAGGGAAGCCGCTCCCCTCCCGGCATCATCACCACAGGAACCAGCAATCCAAGACCTCCAACCCAGCAGGATTCCTGATCCATTTAGACTGGATTTAAGGAAGGAATTTATCACAGTGAAGGGTGGTGAGGGGCTGGAATGGAATTCCCAAAAAATTCCATGGTTGTTCCATTCCTGGAAGTGTCCAAGGCTGGGCTGGACAGGGTTTGGAGCAAGCTGGGATAGGGGAAGGTGTCCCTGCCCATGGCAGGAGTTGGAATGAGATGATTTTTTATCCAATTCCTTCCAACCCATTCCATGACTCCATGATTAAGGAGAATTCCTGCCCTGTGGATGATTCCGAGTCCAGCAGCCTCAGCCAACAAACTCCGACCCAAATCCCACTATTTTTTTCTGGGAAGTGGAAGAAAATCCCCTCCCACCTCACCCAGAGCCCCCTGAAGTGGTCAGAGATCCGTGAGCACAAATCCCTCAATTCCTCTGATTCCAAAAGGAATTTCTTTTCTAAATTTCCAATTATTCTTTCTAATTTTCTTTTCCCCTTTTCCTAATTATTCCCAAATATTCCTGACTACATTAAATTTTGCTGACGATTTTTGTTCTGTTTTTCTTTTTTTTTTTTTTTCCAAGCAGCCCAGCTGGGAAAGGGCTCCATGGGATTCCTCCTTTCCCTGTCTTTGAGAGGACACGGATCCATGGATGCATCCTTTGGATTAAAGGGAGCAAAGGACCTTAGGATGCCCCTGGATCCCTGGAAGTGTCCAAGGTTGGGTTGGACAGAGTTTGGAGCAACCTGGGATCTTGGAAGTTGTCCCTACCCATGGGTGGTCTTGAAGGTCCCTTCCCACCCAAACCATTCCAAAAGTTCTGCTCCGACCCAGAACCCCAAACTTCCAGCCAGGAACAAAACCTCCCAGGATCTTGCTGCCGGGAAAATCCAACAAACAAAACCTTTTCCCTCCCAGAATCCATTTCAGGACTCATTTGCTCCGAGTTTTACGAGACTTTCCTCAACAATCAGAAATTTCCACGTCTTTCCCCATGGGAATGGCGGTTCCTGGTCCTTCCCATTTATTGTTGGGAAATACTTGAAAAAAAAATGGGAATAAGATTTATTTTCCTCTTGGGAATGTGGAGATTCCTGAAAGTCAGAGTGATGCTTTTAGCTCCCTAAAAAAACTGGGACTGGTGAGTTTATTCCCTAAAAATCAGGATGTGGGAATGTTTAAAGGGCAGGAGCAGGAGGAAGGAAATAAACCCAATCCCTGGATCTCTGAAGGTCAAGGAAAAAGCGAGGGATGAAAAATTTGGGAGAGGAGGAGGAGCCTCCCATTGGACCAGCACAATGTGATCTTTTCAGGAGCCGGAAAACCAAAAAAAAAAAAGCCCAAAATAAAAGGGATTTGGAGATCTCTGGGAGCAATTTCAGGGATAACAACAAATTCCCAAGGGCACTGGGAGGTCTGGAGCGCTCCAGTTCTTCCCCTTCAGCACCTGGAGCACATTTATTCCTCAAACACTTTTTGGCGGCCGGAATTAAAAATAGCCAGCCTGGATGAGTTGGAAAGTGGGGGGGAAAAGAAAAAACCAAAAAAATTTCCAGCTGGAATGTTTATTTTTGGGAAGAGCCAGAGGAGGAAGAGGAAAGGTCGGGGTTCAATGCGTTATTTAGAGCATGTAAGGAAATAATCACTGGAGCAAAAATGCGGGAGGGAGAGGATGGAGGAAGAGCAAGGAAGGAGAATTTGAAGGAATTTTTTGTTTTGGAAGAGGTCACTGGAGCAATTTGGAATCGTCTTGACCGAACCTTAATCATCGAAATGAAATTCCTGCTGATATTTATCCTCTGGAGTGAACATTCCTGGATAAAAAAACTCCGTAAAACAGCGACAGCAGCCACAGCACAGCCCCAAAATTCCCAGATCCGATGATTTGGGATCCCTCCCCTACATCCAGCTCTGTTCCACCATCAGGGAATGTGCGGATTTATGGGATTTGACATCAGTTTGACTCTGGAATCTGCTTGAATTCCCAGATCTGTTTCGTGGTTTGGATTTAGGATTTTTTTTAAAAAAAAAGGGTTTTTTTGTGGGTCGTTATTTGGTTGGGTTTTTTGTGGTGTCTGTTCCCAAATTCCCAGAGGTGGGGACTCCCAAATCCATCATCTCTCAGGAAAGGAACGACGGCACCGCCAAGCTTTGGTTTCCTGGGAATGGTTGGAGGAGTTCCCGAAAGCCTGGAATTTTGGGATCAAGGCCTAAGTAGGTCACCATCAAATCCAGGTAAAAAAACTATGGATTCATCCAAATTTTCTGGAAAATGGAGGAAAAAAAATCAACTTTTAAAGGAGCATGAAATTGAAGGAATTCCTTCCCTGGAGCTCCACCTGAGAACATCAGGATTTTCCATAGGGAGGATCTATGGGATGCATCAGGAATTCTCCAGCTTCCCAGCAAAGAAGGGATTTGGTGGCCCACGGGACAAGATTTTCATGGAATGGATTCCACACATTCCCAGGATGTGTGATGTCCAACCAACCACACACACACAACGTTCCCATATTTTTCAGGAGCCTGGAATTCCAGGAAAAACCCTTTTTAAAAATTGATTCTGGATCGTTTGGGATGATCCAGCGATGCAAAGGCCTGGAAACCCAACAAAAGTTGGATAATCCATAAAAAAAACACTTGGAGTTGCATCCGGGGTAACAGCAGCACCGATGAATAAAATCCAAAAAAAATCAGGATAAAACCAAACTGACCAATTTTCATGGATATCAGGAAAACCCACGGTGAAACACAACCTGAGTCAGGATTTGGAAAACCATCAGGACCCTCCCTTTCCTTCCAACCTTTTAGGGTTAAACTCCATAATTTTAAGGGTATTTTTCCAGCCTCAACAATTCCATAAATCCCTGACCCCTCTTTGCTCCCACCACCCCATGCAGCCAATCCTACAACACAGCAGGACATTCCCAAAAATCCCTTTGAAGTCATCTCCAGCCCCTCTGGAAAAAGAGCAGCCCGAGGACATCTGGCTCACAGACAGCTCAGACCTTGGATTTTGTCTGGATTTGCAGCAGGAAAAATCCAGGAATTTTGGCAGATTTGGGTGGGAAAAGCAAAGAATTCCCTGGAAAACCAGGGCCTCCCCACAGGAAGCATTGAAATTCTCTTTCCCAATGGGAATAATGTTGGGGTTATCCTGAAAATCCATCCCTGGTTCTGGTGGGATGGGTTGTGCCACCACCAGCGAGACAAAATTCCGATTTTTGGAGTTAAATTCACCCAAATTTAGGCTTTTTAGGCCTAGGATTGTTCCTGCTCAGTGATCCCAAGATCCAGCACTCCAACTCCAAGTTGGATGGGTTTTGGAGAAACTTGGGATGATGGGAAGTGTCCCTGTCCATGGGATTTAAGGCTTCTTCCAACCCCAAACCATTCCAGGATTTTGTAATTCAGGATATTCCATGAAAATCCCTTGGGAAGAAGGGGAAGGCCTCTGGATGCCTCCAGCTCTCCCTCCTCCACCCATCCCAAGGGATGAGGAAGGAACACAACCCTCAACCCCCCCAAAATCCACAGGGAACAACATCCAGAGAACTCCGAAATCCAACACAAACCCACACCAATTATCCCAGATCCCACATTCCTGGATTAATCCATATCCATGACCAAACCCCCATCGGTTTTCCACTCTGGCAGCGCCAAACCCGGCTCCCAACATTTTCCAATCCCGCTGTTTTTTGGGATCAATCCCACAAAACACCCATCCCAGAAAAAAAAATATTCCATGGGGGATGGAGCCCAACCAACCCCGATCCATCGAGGGAAGCAGCAAATCCCAATTCCAACCCTGCCCCAGCCACCTGCTGCTCACAGGTCCTCGACAGCTCCATCCAAACATCCCAAATCCATTTAATTTTTATGGAAAAACCTTTTCTTTTCCCCCCCTTCCTCCCCTTTAATCCCACCCAGCTGCGTGTGCCAGGTGAGGCTCCGGAGCAGCTGCGGATTTCTCTCCGTAGAGGTCACTCAAGGGGTTTGATTAAAGTGGGAATAAATAATAAAGAGGATAAAGAAATAACTCGGGGGGAAAAAAAAAAAATAAAATGACTCCATAAATAAGGAAATAAATAAATCAGGAAAAAAAATAAATAAGGAAAAAAAATAATAATAAGGAAATAAATAAATAAAGCAGTGAGGGGATAAATAAATAAGGAAATAAAGAAACAAGGAAATAAATAAATAAAGAAGTGAGGGAATAAATAAATAAGGAAATAAAGAAATAAGGAAAAAATAAATAAGAAAAAAAAGGAAAAATAAACAAGGAAATAAATAAATAAAGCAGTGAGGGGATAAATAAGTAAGGAAATAAGGAAATAAGGAAATAAATAAAGAAAGAAAAAAAATAAATGAGGAAAAAATAAATAAGGAAATAAATAAATAAAGCAGTGAGGGAATAAATAAATAAGGAAATAAAGAAATAAGGGAATAAATAAATAAGGAAAAAATAAATAAGGAAAAAATTAAATAAGGAAATAAATAAATAAAGCAGTGAGGGAATAAATAAATAAGGGAATAAATAAATAAGGGAATAAATAAATAAGAAAATAAATAAATAACTCCACTCGCATCCTGCAGTTTTCACAGCTGGAGGGGAACGCAGGGAATGGGGGGGAAACGGCGCAAGGGAAGAGGGGCAAAAAAAAATTAAAATAATAAAAAAAAAATTTAAAAAATCCCGAACCGGCGGCTCTCAAACAACTCAACCTCCAAAACCTTTCCAAAAAAAAAAAAAAAAAAAAAAATCCCCAGCGGATTTGATCCTTCAGATCCCCGCCCCAAATTCCGGCGCTGCGCATCCCGCTGCAGCCCCCCCCACCACCTCCTTTCCATCCTCTCCATCCCACCCGGCTCCATCCCTGCCCGCTCCCCTTTCCCGGCGCATCCCCGCATCCACACCCACTCCTCCCCTTGGCCCTGCCACACCTTCCACCTCCATGAAAACACCTCCTGCATCCCAGGGGGGATCCATGCCCGGCCGTCCCCGACCTTCCGCGGGCAGCGGGATGGGGTTGGATGCAGCCCCTTTTCCATCGGAGGGAGGGTGGGATTTCATGGGATTTCATGGGATTTAACAGACCCCCCCCCCACCCCAGCCTGCGGAGGGTGGGATCCGGCCCTTCCCAAGCCCTTTCCATGGGGAGCGGGATGGGATCCGGCACCTCCAAACCCCCCCCTAAAAAAGGGAAGCAGGGTGGGATTGAACCCCTCCGGTGGCAGCAGGATGGGATCCAGCACCTCCAGAGGGAGCAGGATGGGATCCAACCCTTCCAAACCCCTCTCGGGAGGGGCAGGATGGGATCCAGCCTTTCCCAACCCCCCCAAAAAAAAGGGAAGCAGGGTGGGATTTAACCCCTCTGGAGGCAGCAGGATGGGATCCAGCCCCTCCATAAGGAGTAGGATGGGATCCAACCCTTCCAAACCATCCAAAAAGGGAAGCAGGGTGGGATTTAACCCCTCTGGAGGCAGCAGGATGGGATCCAGCACCTCCATAAGGAGCAGGATGGGATCCAACCCTTCCAAACCCCTCTCAGGAGGGGCAGGATGGGATCCAGCCTTTCCCAACCCCCCCCAATAAAAGGGAAGCAGGGTGGGATTTTAAATCCTCTGGAAGGAGCAGGATGGGATCCAGCACCTCCATAAGGAGCAGGATGGGATCCAACCCTTCCAAACACCCCCAAAAAGGGAAGCAGGGTGGGATTTAACCCTTCTGGAGGCAGCAGGATGGGATCCAGCACCTCCATAAGGAGCAGGATGGGATCCAGCCCTTCCAACCCCCCCCAACCCCCCAAAAAAGGGAAGCAGGGTGGGATTTTAAATCCTCTGGAAGGAGCAGGATGGGATCCAGCACCTCCATGATTCCCCTCAAGGAGAACAGGGTGGGATCCAGCACCTTCCTATGGAGCAGGGTGGGATCCAGCTGCTCCAGAGGGAGCAGAATGGGATCCAGCACCTCCATAAGGAGCAGGATGGGATCCAGCCCTTCCAAACCCCTCCAAAAAGGGAAGCAGGGTGGGATTTAACCCCTCCAGAGGGAGCAGGATGGGATCCAGCACCTCCATGAAATCTCCAGTGAGGAGCAGGGTGGGATCCAGCTGCTCCATAGGGAGCAGGATGGGATCCAGCCCCTCCAAACCCCCCAAAAAGGGAAGCAGGGTGGGATTTAACCCCTCCAGAAGGAGCAGGATGGGATCCAGCTTTTCCAAACCCTCCAAAAAGGGAAGCAGGGTCAGGATTTAACCCCTCCAGAGGGATCCAGCCCTTCCAAACCCCTCCAAAAAGGGAAGCAGGTCGGGATTTAACCCCTCGAGAGGGAACAGGATGGGATCCAGCACCTCCACAGGGAGCAGGATGGGATCCAGCCCTTCCAAACCCTCCAAAAAGGGAAGCAGGGTGGGATTTAACCCCTCCAGAGGGATCCAGCCCTTCCAAACCCCTCTGAAGAGGAGCAGGGTAGGATCCAGGCGCTCCAGGGGTAACCAGGTGGGATCCAGCCCCTTCCAAAGGGAGCAGGGTGGGATCCAGCCCCTCCACGGGGTGCAGAATGGGATCCAATCCCTCTCTCCCGAATCTCCCCGAAATCCAGGGTGGGGTTGAGCTCCATCCCCCCCTTTTTCCATCCCCTTCCCGCAGCCACGGGGAAGCAGGTGGGCGATTCCAGCCCCCCCCATCCCCCTCCATGCACCAAAAAAAAAAAAAAAAAAAATCTGGGAGGGGGGCTTGGAATTCTCCAGCCAAACCAACACCTGGATGCAGCGCAGGTGGGGACGGCCGCTCCCCCCTCCCCCAACCCCCGCAATCAACGTGGAGCCGCCAAAACGGAGCCAGAGGAGGAGGAGGGAACCCCCCCTTTTCCCAAAAATGATCTGAGAGCCCCCAAAGCGGTGATGGGGGGGGTAAAGACCCCCCAAGGGCACCTCAAAGATGGGGGGGGAACCCCCAGAAGCGCCATGTGGAGAGGACGGGGATGCAATAAGGGGTCCCTAAAGGAGGTTTGGGGGGGTTTGGACCTGGAGGCGCAGCCCCCCCCACCCAGCCCCCCCCCCCCATTCCCCCAATTCCCCGCCGCGATGCCGCTTCTCACCTCTCCGCCATGATCCCCGGCGGCTCTACCGCTCGCCGCCGCCGGTTCCGGCCCCGGTTCGGGTTCCCATGGCCGCCCCCGCCGTGACCGACCCCGAGCCCCCCCCCACCCACGGCCCCTCCTCGCTCCGTGCCCGCCGCGGCCGCTCCCGGCGCGCTCTGAGCGCGGCGGCCCCGCCGCGTCCCCGTCACCAGCGACAACGGCGGCGCGGCCAATGGGGGCAGCGCTGGGGGGCGGGGCCGAGACGGGGACACGCCCCCCTCCCGCGGCAGAGCCACGCCCATATTCTAATGAGATGCGCCCTCCCCCCCCCCCCGCGCGGGGGATGATGGGTTGGGGTAGATGCGCGTGCGTTCTGGGAAATACGGTAGCGCGGCTCGCTTGTGCGGGGGGAGGCGCCGAGCGTGGTGCGCGTGCGCACTCTGAATTACGGTAACCACGGAGATGCGGCGCACTTTTGTAATTACGGTCGTTTCGTGATGAGCATGAGCGCTTGGAATTACGGTAGTTCAGTGATGCGCGTTTGGAATTACTGTAATTAGGTTTGATGCGCACTCAGAAATACGGTAGCTGTGTTGGATGCGCATTAGAAAATACGGTAGTTGTGTTGTGATGCGCACTTTGAAATACGGTAGCTGTGGCGCGCAAGAGCATTTGTAGTTATGATATTTGGGATGCCCATTGGGAAATACGGTACTTGTGCGCATGCGCCTTTTAGAAACATCGTAGTTCTGGTGTTATGTACTTTTGGAAATACGGTAGTTGTGGTGCGCATGCCCGCTGGGTGATACGGCATGGGCGCGATACACACTTAGAAATACGGTAGTCATGGCGCTCAGGCGCGTTTAGAACCTGCAGTTATGATGTTCATGCGTATTGGGAAATACGGTAGCTCTGGAATTACGGCACTTGAGGTGTGCTGCGGATTTGTAATTACGGTAGCTCTGCTTGTATGCGCATTTAGAATGAAGGGAGTAGTGGCGCGCTTTTAGATCTACGGTAGTTGAGGCGTGATGCGCGTTCGTAAATACGGTAGTTGCACGGTACTCATTTGGACTGCGCTTCTTGTGCGCATGCGCTCTGGAAACACGGTAATTGATGCACAGTGGACATTACGGTACTTAAGGTGCGCATGCGCCTCTCGAAGTACGGTAATCGCGCGATGCGCAACCAGAATTACTGTAGTTGTGATGCGCGTGCGCATCTGGAAGTACGGTAACCGTGTAATGCGCATTTAGAAAACGTTACTTACAATGCGCATGCGCACTGTGAAATTACGGTACCGGTGCCGTGCGCACGTTAAACTCCGGTATTTATTTTGCACATGCGCGTTTGAAATAACGGCAGTGATGCTGCGCGTGCGCCCTGGGAATTACGGTACCGACAGGATGCGCATTTGGGAGAAAATTACGGTACCTGTGGCGCGCACTAACATTTGTAAATACGGTAATCCCGTATTTCCCGAGGCGCAAGGAAGTGGAGAGAGGGGAGAAAGATGCTCTGTGCGTGTTGTGTGTGCACCTCCGCCAAAATCACACATGGGGGTCCCCCAGCACCCCGGGACCCACAGGTCCCCCGGGACCTTCACCCCAGTGTGGCACCGTGCGACCCCTGAGTCCCACCGGGGTCTGTGACACTTCCCCTGCCCGTGTCCCGCAGCACCCCAAAATCCCCCTCTGTACCCTATGGGAGCTGTGACACCCCCCCATTGTCCCCCCGTGTCCCCGCACCCCCTGCCCCCATCCACATCCATGTTCCCATTCCATCCTTGGTGTCTTTGGGATGGGGACCCCAAATTGGGAGGCTCAAACCCCTCCAGGGTCTGTTCAACCTTGGGGTCTCCGCTGAAATTTTTCCACTCCAAACTTTTCCCTCGATCCCACCAGCTCTTCCCTCTTCTCCATCATTTATCCCCTCGCTGTGATGTCCATTAACACCCCCCAAAACCCCAAAAACCCCCGAGGACGAAGCCCAAAATATTTTGGGGAGGATACAGGACGGCTGAGTTTGAGGACACCACCAGACCTGCGGAGCAGCTTTCACCCCGTGGCCAAAACTCGGGGAATAATTCACCTTGTCGGGAGGGGACAAGTTCGGTCACGGTGCGAAACCAACCGCAAAACCCTTTTATTCCCTTCCCAGCCTCGGCACAATCCCTGACTTGCAATTTTTCCAGGAATTTGGCCGGCTGTCTCAGCAGGATCGGCGGCTCCGCCGTGCCTCGGGTGCTGCTCTCATGTTCTTTTATTCCACGGCTGCGAGAGATTCCTCACGTCCAACCCGTGGAGGGTTTTTTTAGGGAGCAGAAGGACCCAAAACCAGTCGGGTTTTCTCCTCTGAGCTCCTTTGGGACGTGCGTGGAGGCTGGGAAAGGGTGAGTCAGTAAAATTTTGGTGTTTTCCTGAGCTTTTTCTGCTGATCCCGCTGCTCTTTAGATTTAGTTTTGGAAAGATTTTGTTTTGGGCTCGTTGCATTTTTTATTATTATTATTTTTAATTTTATTTAACCTGATTTATGCAGAATTAAAGAGCAGCTTTGTCCTTTTCTTTAAGCATCTTGATCCGAGAAAAACCTTTCCATCACCAAATCATGGAATGGTTTGGGTTGGAAGGGAATTTCATCGAGTTCCTGCCATGGGCAGGGACACCTCCCACCATCCCAGGTTCCTCCAAATCCTGTCCAACCTGGTCCTTGGACAATTCCAGGAGGGAATCAGGATGTCTCTGAGGGGTGAGATGTGGCACTTGGCGACTTGGTCAAGGTCCCTTCCAACCCCCAAACCATTCCATGATTTTATTCCTGGACACAGCCTCCCTTTGTTCTACCTGGAGCTTTTCAGGGAAGCTCCAAGCAAATTTCTCTGACTTTTAAAACCTCGATTAAACCCGAGATGCCAACAACTCAAGCCCGTGAATTCCCGCTGTCTCCATCACCATGGAAACGTGAGGCTGTTGTCTTTTAATATTTTTAAGTTATATAAAGGCTTGGAACAACTCTGAAACCCCCCAACGATTGAACAAGAAGACGAGTGGAAAAAAATAAATCCACTTTTCCATCCAGGAGACAATGGACATGGATGATCCTGAAGGTCTCTTCCAACCCAAACCATTCCATGATTGTTGTTTGCCGCCAAAACTGGGAATAAAATCCAATCCCATTTATTCCACTGCATCTCCACAGCTCAAATCTTTGAGTGCTGATGTTTTAATCCCATTGTTTAACACGTTGCAAATCCAACCTTGAGGAATGAAGCTGAAGAACAGGACTCGTTCAGGAATGGAGAGCATTTTTTGGGGGATGATTTTTTTCTGTGCCAGTGAATTTTGCTTTCCTGGCTCTCCTCACACAACCCTGAATAGTTTCTAAATTCATATAAATTCATACAAATTCATATAAATTCATATAAATTATATTTCATTACTATTTCATTTCATATAAATTATAATTCATTCTGGATTTTGTATCAAATCTTCATTTCTGTTTGCCCGGCTTCTCCAAAAGGTGTCCGTGCCCAGCTGGGAAATTGGGAAATGTTGTTGTTATCCCACCCGGAATTCAGCCACCGGTGACAAAGTCCTCTTGAGTAACACCGGATTTTGGGAGTGGGAAAATATAATTCCAGTCCTTGAGAGCCTGTACGTGAGTCCTCTCCTGGTTCTTGAGCAATCTCCCCAGGGAAGAACAAAACCTGGGAGGAGAGGGAGGCACGGAGCGTCCCGGGGTGCACAGGCCAGAGGAGGCGCAGGAGGAAACCCGGATAATTCCCTTGAAAGGGTCGCCCTGTTGGGGTGAAGGGGCTGCGCTCCCAAATCCTTCTGGAATGGTTTGGGTTGGGAAGGGACCCTAAAGTTCCAGCTGGTTCCATCCCCCTGATGATCCCAATCCCTTTTCTCCAGAAAGGTGAATTCCATGGCCGTGGGATTTGGTTTAGGCAGAGCCATCACTCCCGAGGGTTTTCCAGGCTGGAGGGATTTGGGCTCCCTCTCCGGAGTTGGATGCAGCCCCCCAGGAGTAACGGGATGTCGACAGTGGGATCCTGGAGGGAAGGGATGTGCCCATGGATTCTCTTCCTTTGTTTCCTTTGTGAAAAGTTTGATTTGCCTGAAATCTTTGGAAAAGTGACAGGATGAGGGGAATGGCTTTAAATTAACAGAGGGAATTTGGGATATTGGGAAGGAATTTCTCCCTGTGAGGGTGGTGAGGGGCTGGAATGGAATTCCCAGAGAATCTGTGGCTGCCCCATCCCTGGAAGTGTCCAAGGCCAGGTTGGGCTGGGCTTGGAGCAACCTGGGACGGTGGAGCGAGGTTGGAACGAGATGATCTTGAAGGTCTTTTCCAACCCAAAGCATTCCATGATCCCATTTTAAATTGTAACAGCATCTTTTTTTTCTGAGGACTTCTGTTGAACTTGGTACCTTTTTGAAGGAATTTAATTTAATTCTAATTCTGCCTCATCCCTGGAAGCGTCCAAGGCCAGGTTGGAGAGGGCTTGGAGCAACCTGGGATGGTGGAAGGTGTCCCTGCCCACAGCAGAATGTTTAAATTAAAGATCTTGAAGGTTCCTTCCCACACAAACCATTCCACAATTCTATGCCCTGGGAGCTCTGGATTGCCCCAAACTTTCCATCAGGGTGGGGACAGGGAGGGCAGGAGGTGACAACACCCAAAATTGGTGGTCCCTGTGGAAGGTGAACAATGACCTGGAATTGGTGCAGGACTGAGGGGTCTGTGGCACCCAACAGATTTCCTTTGGAAAATTTCGGAGTTTGTTCTCGTTATAAACATTTTTAGCAGCATTTTGCCTTTGGATCATCATCCTTTCCCCTTTCTCACAATTTCTGTTTCGTATTTCTTTGCCATTTCCTCCCCCCTCCACTGCTTTTTGTTAAAATTGATTCTTTTCCCTTTCCTCTCCATTTTTGTGCTCTCATTGCTCAGTCTTAATAATTTCTTCAGGTGGAGTTTTCTAACCAGGTGTTTTCCCATCCATGTTTTGGCAACCTTCCTCCCCCAGAAGGCCTTTGCTGGGTGGTTTGGTTTTGGCATTTATTCTGATTTATTCTGCTGGGGTTTTATGGATTTACCTAAAGAAGGAGGTTTTTGGTTTTTTGTTGTGTTTTTTTATCTTCAGGGGGTTCTTTTTCCTTCCCCATCTGCTTGTGGGGGTCTGTTGATGGATTTATCAATTGCAGCTGGTTTTGAGGGTGGGGGGGATTATTATTATTATTATTATTATTATTATTATTATTATTATTATTATTATGAAAATCAGTGGCCCTGATTCCACAGGACATGGAAAAAGTGAACAGCACTTCCACCTCCACACCAAAGTGTCATGAAATTAATTGTTTAGGTTGATTAAAGTCTTGCTGTCAAAGGTGCAATAATATAAATAATATATCAACAATAACAATTTATTAATAATAAATTAATAATAAATTAATAATAATGATAGAAATCACATATTCATGTAAATTACAATTATATTAGTATCAATTACAATTATATTATTATAATTTATAAATTATATATTTATGTAATACAAATTACATTTCATTCTATTTTATCAGTATAAAGTTTGATGGGAAGGTTCACTCTACTAATTAAAATCATATCACAGAATAATTATGGTTGGGAACGACCTCCAAGATCATCAACTCGCTGCATGGATGAAACATAAAAGGGAACATCAAATTAGAAATTATTTAGAATTATTGATGTGGATAACAAAGGTTTAAGAAAGCTTAGAGGCATTTTATTATGGGGTTATCATTGTTTTATCACTGGCTTATCATTTTTATTCACGAAGAGGCTCATTAGGATTGAGCACAATTAGAAGAGGGATGGAGCCACAGGTTGCAGATGGCAAAATCTGTTCTGTATTTACCCTAAGGAATTGAAATCTTGGAATCATCTTCCCACCACAACAAATTCCAAAGGGGTGTAAAATTGTGGAATTGCTGAGGTTGGAAAAGCTCTTTGAGACCGAGTCCAGCTCTTCCCCAGCAGTGGCAAAGCCACTCTTGACCATATCCCAAGTGCCACCTCCATGTGGATGTTGGAGGGATGGAGACTCCACCACTGCCCCATGCCAGGGTTGGACAACCCATTCCAGGAAGGAATTTTTTCCTAATATCCAACTAAATCTCCCCTGGCACGACATTTCTTCTTGTCCCTTTTTCCCTGGGAACAAAACCCAACTCCCACCTTCCAGAGGGTTCCCCAGAGCCTCCTTTTGTCCAGGCTGAGCTCCCTCAGCTCTGCCGTTTGTGGGATCTCAAGATGATTCCCTCTACTCATCCATAATTTTCCCGGTCTTTGGTTAACTAATCGTTGAAATTTCCAAAGCAAATATTCCCAACTCCACGGGAAATGGTTTTCAAACAAACCCAGCCTGGCCTTGAACATTTCCAGGGATGGAAGTAAGGACATGGGATGGTGTCTGTGGCCATTTCTTTGCTTTGGCCTCAGCGCAGGACACAGGAGATGCTTCACTGTGATGGTCCTGATGCCTTGAGAAGGCTGACCTGGAACAGAGCTTAAAAAATAAACCAGGTATTTATTAAAAGGCTTTAAAGGATGTTCTTGGGCAGGGCAAAACCTGGCCAGGGCTGCACCCAAGATGGACCCAAAATGGTCACAAAATGGACGATCAGTCACAAGGTTTCACGCTTTTATAGGTTTTGGTCCATTTGCATATTGGGGTTTGTTGGGGGAGATAAAACAGGAAAGCTTTATAAATACAACTGCTTGGATTTAGAGAATATGAAACCTATAAGTGAAATAGAGTTGAAAACAAGTTTCAATGTCTGAGATGCCAAACTTTAGTTACTGAACAACTGGAAAACAATGGTATGGCCAGCTGAAAGTAAATCCCCCTTGATGAAACAATGCCCTTCTCCTTACTGAAAGTCTAAGGGTCAAAACAGACCCTACTGGCTTGGCAGGAGGGGTCTAAAGAGTCGTTTTTAGGGTTTAAAATATCCAAGAGTCTAAGGGTCAAAACACACCCTACTAGCTTGGCGGGAGAGTTCCAAAGAGTCGTTTTTGGGATTTAAAATATCCAAGAGTCTAAGGGTCAAACCAGACCCTACTAGCTCAGCAGGAGGGGTCTAAAGAGTCATTTTTAGGGTTTAAAATATAACACAGTATGGTAATGTAATGATTCTTATAGGCTGTATGTAAATGCTATAGGATTTGTATTTGTATATAGATTGGTTAGTGTAAATTGGAATATTCAGTATAGAAGAAGATTTAATGTATTGTAATGGGAAATTCAGGCTCTCTCTCTCTTCTGCTACTCTTGCTGCTCTTCTTAGCTCTCTCCTTTCTCCTCACCCCCTCCAGCCTGCTCTTCACCCACGCCCTGTGCAATAATCTGCACGCTCCAAACCCAGCCTCAACTCCAGAGATCTCTCGTCTCAGTTTGTCCCATCACCATCCCATCCGACCTCGTTCTCACAGGGTTAATTGTCAAATTACAGCTTCAGGTTGTGAGTTTTATCCTCCTTGTTCTCTCCCCTCAGCTCTCTGTTGTTTATGCTTTTTTTGGGCCTGAAAATTGTAATGGTTTGTCGCTGTAGGACATGAAAAAAGGACAAAGGACTCTAGGAATATTTCAGAAGTCAAAGCAGAGAAAGCTTTATTGTCTAATTCTTACTATCTATTTATAAGGTATTACGATAAAGACTTAACATGATTCGTGAATAGGAACGACACCTCTCTAATCCCATTGGTTAAACTGGAGAAATAGCAAAACACCACCTGGCCAAGATTGTTTTGAGAAACCTTCTCAACAAGGTTTTCTTCTCAAAACAAGATTGTTTTGAGAAGAAAACCTTGTTGAGAAGGTTTCCCTCGGGAAAGAAGTTAGCTGCTAGCAGGCTAAAAATTCTCTCAGGCTCAAAAATGTCAGGCCCACAATGGTTGTCCTTGGTCTCCAGCTTGAAAAGGATTTGTTTTGTCTACCTGCCCTGTGAAGAGAGTTGGCTGACACTTTGTATGAGGCTCAGACCTACACACCCAGGCAGCACAGAATCTGAAAAATATGAAAGGTGAGACTTAAGGCATCAGTCCCTGTGGAAAAGAGACCAGAGCCCGTTTGGTGCCTTACAGGTTATGGGATGGGGATACTGAAGTCAGTGCTGAATCCATGGAAAGAAATAACACATTTTTCCTACTTCCTTTCTTTCCTCTCCCATTCCCCACTGCCTCCAGCATTCCTTTCCATGTCTCCTTATGGATCATTAGTGGTGTTGGGGAAGGAGGTTGGGTCAAGGCTGTTCTGACAGCAGCAGATTCCATCCAAGCTCCATGTGGATGAGCACAACTGTACCAAGCCTTGATTTGGGCAAGGAAACGGCCTGTGCCATGTGCTGGAAGGAAAAATTACAGCAGCAGTTGTTTGGGCTGAAATATTTCCCTGAATAAATCTTAGCACCTTGGAGGGTCATGTTTTTGTTGGGATGAGAGGCTTGGCCAGACTGAAAACAGAGTGGACACCAAACCCAAAACCTGCTGGAACTGATGGACAATTAACACCTGGGCTCAGGCCATGAGAGGTCAGAACAGTTTTGGGAGGAGAAAGAAAAAGAAGACATCTGAGGTTGTGATGCAAGAAAACTTTAATAAGGCAAAAAAAAAAAGAAAAAGCAGGAGAATTAACTAAAATGGAGCTGGTCTGAGGTGCAACAAGACAACGATCAGAACAGATCCTTTGCAGTAGGTTTGGCCAGAGCATCAAGGCCTTCCTGCCCCACAGTGGGAGCAGCCCGATGGACTCTGGCTTGGGAGAAGGGGTTTGCAGCAGAGGGGAATGGACAGAGCCAAAGGGGCGATGCAGAGCAGGGAGTGGGAGAAGAGCAGGAGGCAGATGGGCCATGTTTGCAGGCAGGCCGGGCTGGCCCCTTGGTTGCTGCCTTGCTTGGTGCCCTGAGAGCAGGAGCTGCAAGTGCTGAGCCCCTCGGAGAGCCTTGGCCCAGAGAGGCGTCCTCAGTGCCTGAGATGTGTTCCAGGGAGTGGGTGGTTGGTGTCAGGGCTGGTGCTGAGGGCCCTTAGCAGATGTAGCCGCCCCTTCTGCCGTAGCAGCCCAGGCCTCCCAGGCCGCAGCCAAACCCACGGCCATAGCCAAGGCCGTAGCCAAAGCCACCAAAGCCACCAAATCCCCCAGAGATGGGCTGTCCCTGCACACTGAGTTCAGTGCCCACAGCAGCCGAGGAGGTGGATCCGACGGTGGTGCTCTGGGGGAAGGAGGTCATGATGGGTCCTGGCAGGGTGACCAGCACAGGGGAAGGGTTGATGATGACGCGGGAATCCTGGCATTGCAGGGCACAGGGCTCGTTGCAGCTGTTGGCCAGCGGGGTGGGTCCGCAGGGTCGGCAGAGGTTGTTGCAGGCCATGGGTGTGGTGTGGAGGGTCCCTGGAAGAGAGGGGGATGAGGCAGGGCAGGGGCATGGGGGAGGGAGGGGTGCTGTTGCCAGAGGGCAAGGGAGATTGGAGGCTGTTGTGGGGCTGTGGGGAGGCGTGAGGGCTGCAGAGGCTGGGGCTGAGTGTGCTGGCAGAGAGGGGCCAGGGGTTTGAGGAGCAGGAGGGTCAGGGGTTTGAGACTCACCTGGTTGTCAGCAGGAGCAGGAGGAGAAGGCTTGAGGAGAAGTGTGTGAGGGAGAGAGGCTCTGGGCCGGCTTTTATGCTGGTTGTGGAGGGGTGGGACAGCCTTGTGCCATGGCCTTGGGGCATTTTTAGGCAGCAGCTCTTTCGTGACTGGTGAGTCATGAGGTAGGGAGTGTTTTCCCTCCCACAATTGTGCAGTTTCATGTCCTTCTCTTGAGGCCGTGTCCAGCTGACCTTGGTGGCAACTTTCATGTGTTGGTATTTGGGTGGATGTGATTGTTCAATGTGTTTCAGGGAGGGCTTAATAAACAACCAGAGCCCTGGAGATTTGCAATGTCCTCAGTGATGTCATTTCATGGCACTCGTGTGCTGTGGTTTGTAGGTGCCTTGTGAAGACTGGGACTATGGTCTGTGCCACTGGATGTCCATCAGTGCTTGTATTGCACCCAGGAATGCTGAGGGAGCTGCTGATGTCCTGGGGAGGTCACTCTGTAATAACTTGTCAAGGTTCTGGTGCCTGAGAGTTTTTGTGATGGATGAAGGAGAACTCCTGCCCTTTGTGTCTTGAATGGGATCGAGAGAGGATCTGGAAAAGAAGAGCATGGTCAGGCTGAATGTGTTCCAATGTTTTGGTCCATTTGTATTTCTCAAATTTACATGTCAGTGTTCTCTGTCATTTGAAGTGTCTTCCTTGACCTGGTTAAGAAATCCAGTAAACAAACAACAAACCAGTGCCCGGTCCCTTTTTGCCGGGGCCGTGACCTCAATTTCCTTATTCCGCATTCAAGCCATAAGGTTTCATAACTTATGTTCCAGAAATGTCAGTATTTTGTTCCTCTGAGCAAAACCTAATAATTACTAGCGGACAGTCAGTGTGATCCTCTTCCCTTCTGTGTCATGGTTCTGGAATATTTTTGTAAATTCTTTGATTCCACATCCTTCTCTTGAGGCCACGTCCATTTGACCTTGGTGGCAGCTTTTAATTCTTTTAATTGCCAAATTAAAAATTCTGCTCTTGATGGTTCATGTGAGGACACGCTGAAGACGTGACCAAAGCTTTGGGGAGCTGGGGTGTTGTCATTTAGGTCATCCCGTGTGCTGTGGTTTGTGGGTGTGTTGTCCAGAGTTGCCCCCAGTCTCTCTCAGCCGTGTCAGGCTGGTCTGAGCTCTGCAGCTGTTCCAAGTATCCGATGTTGCCCCTTCCATGGCATTCCCTCCTTCTTCACATTTCCCCAGTGTGGCAAACTCTGCCATTAAATGTTGTCTTTCATGTTGGTGGTGCCCTTTGGGTTTCTTGGTGCCCCTGTTGGTTTTAAGGTTTTGATATCCAGGGCATTTTGTGTCCCGACTTGGGCTGAGGTGTGAGGTCACTTCTCTGGGAAATATCTGAGGGTCAGAATGAGGATTGGGCGGTTGCACAATGTTCTTGGAGGTGAGAATTGCAGGATCCTCAACAACAATGCAGGCAAGTCCGGGTTGTGTCACTGCCCAGAGTGGTGGCCTGAGAAGGGTCTGAAGGGCTGGATCCAGAGGCTTGTGGTCAGTGCCCCAAAGTCTAGATGGCAGCAAGTCCCCAGTGCTGTAGCCCAGGAGTTGGATCCTTTTGGCCAACACTGAAAACCTGAGTGCTCCTGAACATCTCCTGGAGCTCCACAAGGACAGGTGCCAAGCCTTGTTTCTTCAGGGGGAGTCATCCCAGATGGGATAAAATGTCTGAGTGTCAGTTAGAACAATTGTTTTCTTCTCCAAAAAAGCCTTTGTGGTTGTGGTTGAGAAGAAATGGAGCAAGAGTTGTCCCTGTGCCATTGTGGGAACTGGGGCCTCACGTGTCCGGGGTAGGATCTGGAAAAGTGTGATGACCAAGCTGGGAGAGGTGACTCTTGCTGTGTGTTTAGCACTGGTGAGGTCACATGTGAGGGGTTGTGGGCAGTCCTGGCCACCCCAGTGTGAAAATGAAGTCGGTTTAGTGAATCAATTTCAGGGCCAGCAATATTCTACAGGAGGATCGTTCCTAGAGGAGAGGCTGAGAGAGCTGGGACTGCCAGGGGACAAGGCTGGACAGGGGGGTGTTGTCAGTGTGAGCAAATTTCTGATGGCAGAGAATAAAGTTGAGAGAGCCTGGCTGTTCTCAGCAGTGCTCACGTGGAGGGCAGGAGGCCTTGGGCAGAAGGGAAAAGAGATGGAATTCTGTGGTAAAGGAAATCAAGAATTTTTTAGTGTTAGGTTGGTCACAGAGAGGAAGAGGTGGTGGAGACGGTGTTGGGAGAGCCAAACATGAACTGTCCATGGTGCTGGACACTCTGCTCGTGCAGGTCTTGCTTGAGCAGAAGGGAATGAATCCCTTGCACTCCAGAGTTCCTGCCCAACTGGAAGTTTTTGTGACTGTTTGTTCAGAGGGCTTGAGAATCCTGCTGAGAAAAGAGTTTGTCAAGTGTGTGCAGGCAAAAAGAGACTTTGCCAGAGCCATGAGCGGGAGAGCATTAATGTGTCAAAGCCTTTGGTATAGAAGGTGTTTGGCTTGTAAAATATTTTTGGAAGTTTCCCCTCCTTCTTTGCTTCCTCTGCAGGTGTTATTTGTTACTGGAGGTGACATATTTCCTAGAGAAAAGTGTTGTCCCTGTTTTTCTTTCACCAAGCTCCTGTTGAGGCCTGCAGTGTGCTGGGTGAGGATGTGAGACCACAGGAATTGAAAAAGGAAGAGGAGGCGTATAAGGCTTCAATGCAGATACACTTTATTGAGGCAAAAGAATCAAGAGAAAGGAGAATGAAGGATCCACTGTGAAATGCAAGCAGGACGACCAGCAGCTGAGGTGCTTCGCTTGCAGGAGCTGTTGCCAAAGCCCTGAGCTGGTGGTGTCAGTGGCGCTGAGGGCCCTTAGCAGATGTAGCCACCCCTTCTGCCGTAGCAGCCCAGGCCTCCCAGGCTGCAGCCAAATCCACGGCCATAGCCAAGGCCGTAGCCAAAGCCACCAAAGCCACCAAATCCCCCCGAGATGGGCTGTCCCTGGGCACTGAGTTCAGTGCCCACAGCAGCCGAGGAGGTGGATCCGACGGCGGTGCTCTGGGGGAAGGAGGTCATGATGGGTCCTGGCAGGGTCACCAGCACAGGGGAAGGCTGGATAACAACACGGGAATCCTGGCATTGCAGGGCACAGGGCTCGTTGCAGCTGTTGGCCAGCGGGGTGGGTCCGCAGGGTCGGCAGAGGTTGTTGCAGGCCATGGGTGTGGTGTGGAGGGTCCTGGAAGAGAGGGAGGTGAGGCAGGGCAGGGCAGGGGTGTGGGAAGGGCAGTGGTGCAGGAGTGTGAGGGAGTGTGGGGTTGTTGTGAGTCTGTGGGGAGGTGTGAGGGCTTCTGAGGCTGGGGCTGAGCGTGCTGGAAGAGAGGGGCCAGGGGATGAGGAGCAGGAGGTCAGGGGCTTGAGGCTCACCTGGTTGTCAGCAGGAGTAGGAGGGGAAGGCGTGAGGAGAAGCGTGTGAGGGAGAGAGGTTCTGTGCTGGCTTTTATGCTGGTTGTGGAGGGGTGGGACAGCCTTGTCCCATGGCCTTGGGGCATTTTGCAGGCCAAAGATCTTGGCTGGCCTAACCTGGTTAATCATGAGGTGAGGAATGTTTTCCTTCATGTAGTTCTGCAATTCCATGTCCTGCTCTTGAGGTCATGTCCAGCTGACCTTGGTGGAACTTTCATGAATGGGTACTTGGGAAGATTGGATTGTCAGATGTTTTTCATGAAAGGGTAAAAGGCCAAACAGAGCCCTGAAGATCTGTGATGTCAACAGTGAGGCCATTTTTTGGCACTCGTGTGCTGTGGTTTGTCAGTGCCTTGTGAAGACTTGGACTCTGTTCTTGCTGCTGGATGTCCATCAGTGCTTGTGTTGCACCCAGGAGTGCTGAGGGAGCTGCTGATGTCCTGGGGAGGTCACTCTGCAATATCTTGGTATGATCCTGGTACCTGGGAGTGTTTCCTGATGGACAAAAGAGAGCTCGTGCCCTCGTGTCGTGAATGGGATCAAGGGAGAGGATCTGGGAAACGCGAGGCTGTTCAGCCTGAACTTCTTCCAGTGTTATGGTCCATTTGGATTTCCTAGATTTACACCACCTATTCTGTCATTGAAAACGTATTTCTTGACCTCATTTTGTAATCTAGGAAATAAACAACAAATGGTGCCCGTCCCTTTGTTCCCAGCCTGGTTTGTGACCTCAATTCATTCATTCCGCATTCAAACCATAAGGTTTCATAATTTATATCCTTCAAGTCTTAGTCTTATGTTCCTCTTAGCAAATAACCATTAATTACTAACGGATGGACAACAACCTCCTCTTTCCTTCTCTGCCCTTTTTCGGGCATTTCTGTGTGGAATTCTGAGATGCCACATCCTTCTCTTGAGGCTGTGTGCATCTCCCCTTGGCAGCAGCCTTTCAGTGTGCATTTTAGAGACCAAACTCTGCTTTTGAGGGTGCAGGAGGAAGACTTGACCAAAGCTTTGGAGAACTGAGGTGTCATTCCTGGGGCCACCCTGCAGCACTGGCTTGCCGTGGTTTGTGGGAACGTTGTGAAGGGTTGCCCGCAGCCCCTCTCAGCCCTGACAAGCTGCTCTGGGCTTTGCAGCTCTTCCAAGTATCCCGTGCTGCCCCTTCCACCCCATTCCCTCTCTCCACGCAATTTTCCCATCTGTCAAAGCCAGACTGGAGACATCACTTTACCATTGTCCGTGCTCTGAGGGTGACTCGGTGTCCCTCTTGTCTGTAATTTGATGTTCAGGGTCTTTTGGATGTTTACTTGGGATGCGGGTTGAGGAGTGAGGTTGATTCTCTGGCCAATGTCTGACTGTCAGAAAGAGGATTTGGAAGTGTCCCAGGGCTTTGGGAGGTGAGTACTGCACCATCCTCAACAACCCAGGCAAGTCCAGGTATCCACTTTGGTGGCCTGAGGAGGATCTGAATGGCAGGGCCAGGGCAGTTGTGGTCTGGACTGTCCCTAAAATTGGGAGAAGCTGAGGGAGCTGGGAGTTCTTTCAGGCAGGAGGCAAGAATGCAAATGGGAAATGTTCCCAAAATGCCATGGAATGACCTTGCATGACACCCGAGTTCTCCTCAGCTTTGGATGAATCTCCTATGTGCCCTGACACGCGCCTTCAACAACCCCACACTGGTCTTTAATTCGTGCAATAAAGAGGGGCTGCCAAGGTCAGAGGGACACTGCCTCAAGGGAAGGATGTGAAACTGCAGAACTTCAGGAAGGAAAACACTCCCCACCTGAGGACTCACCAAGCTGAGCCAGGCAATTGTTGCAGCCTAAAAATGCCCCAAGGGTATGGGACAAGAGAGCCCCAGCCCTCCACGACCAGCATAAAAGCCGGACCAGAGCCTCTCTGCCTCACACACTTCTGGCACGTTCTCCTTCTGCTCCTGCCGACAAGGTGAGTCTCAAACCCCTGACCCTCCTGCTCCTGCAGCCCACTCTGTTGGCCTCCTGAGACTTTGTCCCTTGCACCCCTCACCTTCCGCTGCATCATCCCCCTTCCCTTCCAGGGACCCTCCACACCACACCCATGGCCTGCAACAACCTCTGCCGACCCTGCGGACCCACCCCGCTGGCCAACAGCTGCAACGAGCCCTGTGCCCTGCAATGCCAGGATTCCCGCGTTGTTATCCAGCCTTCCCCTGTGCTGGTGACCCTGCCAGGACCCATCATGACCTCCTTCCCCCAGAGCACCGCCGTCGGATCCACCTCCTCGGCTGCTGTGGGCACTGAACTCAGTGTGCAGGGACAGCCCATCTCGGGGGGATTTGGTGGCTTTGGTGGCTTTGGCTACGGCCTTGGCTATGGCCGTGGGTTTGGCTACGGCCTGGGAGGCCTGGGCTGCTATGGCAGAAGGGGCGGCTACATCTGCTAAGGGCCCTCAGCCCCACCCCTGACACCAACCACCCACTCCCTGGAACACATCTCAGGCATTGAGGACGCCTCTCTGGGCCAAGGCTCTCCAAGGGGCTCAGCACTTGCAGCTCCTGCTCTCAGGGCACCAAGCAAGGCAGCAGCCAAGGGGCCAGCCCGGCCTGCCTGCAAACATGACCCATCTGCCTCCTGCTCTTCTCCCACTCCCTGCTCTGCATCGCCCCTTTGGCTCTGTCCATTCCCCTCTGCTGCAAACCCCTTCTCCCAAGCCGGAGACCACCGGGCTGCTCCTGCTTCGGGGCAGGCAGTCCTTGGTGCTCTGGCCAAACCTCCTGCAAGCAAAGGACCTTGGCTGATGGTCACTTTGCTTTCACCTCAGACCAGCTCCCTTCCAATGAATGCTCAGGACCTCTCACAGTTCTTTTGTCTCAATAAAATTCTCTTGCTTTGCAACGTGTGACGTGTCTTTCAACTTCTTTCCAACAAAGTTGTGCCAACCACACATGGCACAATTCCATGTGTCCACAAGCCATCTGTGGAGGGTGCAAACTGATCCAACAGCTCTCTTGGAATTCCTTCTGCACTTCCACATCCCACCAGGGCACACTGCCACACCTCAGTGTGCATCACACAGGAGAACCTCAGTTCCTTAATCACAGGACTGGATACACTAATGCCGGTCTATCCTTGATACTGGCACAAGCCCCTCATGGGTGCTGTGTTCATTTTGTCTGGACATCAGTTGATCCAGGCCCTCATCATCTTCCAGGCCCATTTACAGATCCTCTCGAGCTGCTTCATGTCTCCCTCATTTTCAGGTCCCGGAATTGAACACACAACTCCAGTCGACCCTGACCAGAGCAGAGGGGCAGAATTCCCCCCTCACCTTCTGCCCATGCCCTGGGCAGGAGCCCAGGACACGGGGAGTTTCTGGTCAGCTCATTCACATGGCGGGGCATTTCCAGTTCTTCATCCACCAACACTCCTGGTCCTTTCTCCTCTGGGCTGCTCTCAAGCCACTCATTGTCCAGTCTACAGCCATGTTTGGCATTGCTCCAACCCAGATGCAGGACCTTGAACTTGGCCTGGTTCAGCTTCATCAGATTGACAGAAATATCCCAAATCCCCAGCCTGTTCCTGCCTCTCTGAATGCCATCCCTTCCCTCCACAATAAACCCACACTTCTTGTGAGCTTGGAGTGCTCCCTGGTTTTGCTGATCATCCCTCTAAATTCCAGTGCCCAGATTTCTGACAATGATGCAAAATTAGAATAATCCCAGCATGATTTTCCAATGGTCACCGCTCATTCCCTGTTCTCCACACAGGGACATGCAGCCAATGACCACAACTCTTTATGTGAGGCCATTCCACCCATTCCTTATCCACCCAATGCTCCAACCACACTCTATTCAGCTTAGGGACACTGATGTTGTCTGGCACAGGAACAAAGGACTTGCACAAGTCCAGGTGCTGGATACCAGCACCTCTTCCCTCCTCCAACACTGCTGGAATGAATACCAACTCATCAAAGCTGCTTCCAAGGTAAGGTGGGCACAGCCTCGAGAGTGGGATTTGGAATTGCAGACCTGTGGGAAGCAAAAAATTCCCAAGCTCATGACTCACCAGGCTGTGCCAGCCAAGAGCAGCCAACCTGAGAAATACCCCAGTGTCACGGGCAATGCCTGTCCCAAACCTTCAGGCCTCCAATCATCCTTGAGGCCTTGCTCTGGTTATATTCCACCAGAGTCTTGTCTTATTTCCAGTGACCCAGAGACTGACAGAATCCTCCAACATCAGCAGAGCAGAGCAGAGAGGCAGAATCTGCTGCAGCTGCACTGGAGGAATTCCAAACATCCAGGATAAAGGCTGGGGGAGGACGGGATTGAGCCCAAGGAGGAGCACTTGGGGTGGTGGTGGATGGAGTATTGGATATGCCCTGACATGGCAATGCCCCAAACAGAAACCCCGCAGTGTCCTGGGCTCATCCCCACAGGAGATGAGAGGGGATTCTGCTCCTCTGCTCCACGCTGGTGACACTGGAGATGTGTGTTCAACTCTGGGACCTGAAAACAAGGAAGACATGGACCTGCTCAACCACAGCTGGAGATAGCCCTGGAACACAATGACAGGCAGTAGCCACTGGTGTCCAGAAAAATTCAACACACCAACCATGAGGGGCTTGTGCCAGAGGCAAGGACAGACCTGCATTAGTGCATCCAGGTCTGTGTTTCAATAGCTGAATGGTTCCTGTGAGAGTGCACTGCAAGAGCAGAGTGTGGCAGTGAGTAGTGGAACTGCAGAAATCAAACCCAAGAGTGGCCTTGGCACACTTTAACACCCACCCCAGTGGCCTTGACAACACTGGCTTTGTGCTGAGGGAGACTGGAAGGAACTTAGGAGTAGAAAGAAGGAGTCATCTGTGGTTGTGATGCAAGAAAACTTTATTGAGGTAGAAGAGTGAAAACTCAGGAGCAGTCAGAGGAAGGGAGCTGCTCTGAGGTGCAAGGAGGGCGAACATCAGCTCCTTCCTTTGAGGAGGTTTGGCCAGAACATCAAGGCCTTCCAATCCTGCAGTTGGAGTAGCCCAGCAGAGTTGCCCAATGGTTTCTGGCTTGGGAAAAGGGGTTTGCAGCAGAGGGGAATGGACAGAGCCAAAGGGGCGATGCAGAGCAGGGAGTGGGAGAAGAGCAGGAGGCAGATGGGCCATGTTTGCAGGCAGGCCGGGCTGGCCCCTTGGCTGCTGCCTTGCTTGGTGCCCTGAGAGCAGGAGCTGCAAGTGCTGAGCCCCTTGGAGAGCCTTGGCCCAGAGAGGCGTCCTCAATGCCTGAGATGTGTTCCAGGGAGTGGGTGGTTGGTGTCAGGGCTGGTGCTGAGGGCCCTTAGCAGATGTAGCCGCCCCTTCTGCCATAGCAGCCCAGGCCTCCCAGGCCGCAGCCAAATCCACGGCCATAGCCAAGGCCGTAGCCAAAGCCACCAAAGCCACCAAATCCCCCCGAGATGGGCTGTCCCTGCACACTGAGTTCACTCCCCACAGCAGCCGAGGAGGTGGATCCGACGGCGGTGCTCTGGGGGAAGGAGGTCATGATGGGTCCTGGCAGGGTCACCAGCACAGGGGAAGGGTTGATGATGACGCGGGAATCCTGGCATTGCAGGGCACAGGGCTCGTTGCAGCTGTTGGCCAGCGGGGTGGGTCCGCAGGGTCGGCAGAGGTTGTTGCAGGCCATGGGTGTGGTGTGGAGGGTCCCTGGAAGAGAGTGGAGGGTGAGGCAGGGCAGGGGTATGCGGTTGCGAGGGCAAAAGTGTCAGAAGGTGTTGTGGGGCTGTGGGGAGGTGTGAGGGGTGCAGAGGCTGGGGCTGAGAGTGCTGGAAAAGAAGGGTCGGGGGGCAGGAGCAGGAGGGTCAGGGGTTTGGCACTCACCTTGTTGGCAGGAGGAGCAGGAGGAGAAGGTGTGAGGAGAAGTGTGTGAGGGAGAGAGGCTCTGGTCCGGCTTTTATGCTGGTCGTGGAGGGGTGGGGCTCTCTTTTCCCATGGCCTTGGGGCGTTTTTAGGCAGCTTACAGTTGCCTCACCCAGCCTGGTGAGTCCTCAGGTGGGGAGTGTTTTCCTTCCTGAAGTTCTGCAGTTTCACATCCTTCCCTTGAGGCTGTGTCCCTCTGACCTTGGCGGTTCCTCTTTATTGCCCGAATTAGAGACCAGTGTGGGGTTGTTGAAGGCGCGTGTCAGGGCACGTAGGAGATTCATCCAAAGCTGAGGAGAACTCAGGTGTCATGCAAGGTCATTCCATGGCATACTGGGAACGTTTCCCATTTGCATTCTTGCCTCCTGCCTGAAAGAACTCCCAGCTCTCTCAGCTTCTCCCAGTTTTAGGGACAGTCCAGACCACAACTGCCCTTGCCCTGCCATTCAGATCCTTCTCAGGCCACCACAGTGGACACCTGGATTTGCCTGGGTTGTTGAGGATGGTGCAATACTAGCACCCCAAAGTCCTGGGCAACTTCCAAATCCTCTTTCTGGCCGTCAGACATTGGCCAGAGAATCAATCTCGCTCCTCCACATTCATCCCAAGTAAAGGTCCAAAAGACTCTGAACATCCAATCCTTACAGAGAAGAGGGACACCAAGACACCCTCAGTGCCCGACGAATGATAAAGGTGATGTCTCCAGTCCAGCTTTGACAGGTGGGAAAATTGTGTGGAGAGAGGGAATGGGGTGGAAGGGGCAGCACAGGATACTTGGAAGAGCTGCAAAGCCCAGAGCAGCTTGTCAGGGCTGAGAGGGGCTGCGGGCAACCCTTCACAACGTGCCCACAAACCAGGGCAAGCCAGTGGTGCAGGGTGGCCTCAGGAATGACACCTCAGTTCTCCAAAGATTTGGTCAAGTCTTCCTCCTGTACCAAAAACAGCAGAATTTGGTCTCTAAAATGCACACTGAATGGCTGCCGCCAAGGGGAGATGCACACAGCCTCAAGAGAAGGATGTGGCATCTCAGAATTCCACACAGAAATGCCCGAATAAGGGCAGAGAAGGAAAGTGGAGGTTGTTGACCATCCGTTAGTAATTAATGGTTATTTGCTGAGAGGAACATAAGACTAAGACTTGAAGGATATAAATTATGAAACCTTATGGCTTGAATGCGGAATGAATGAATTGAGGTCACAGGCCAGACTGGGAATGGAGGGATGGGCCCCATTTGTTGTTTATTTCCTAGATTACAAAATGAGGTCAAGAAATACGTTTTCAATGACAGAATAGGTGGTGTAAATTTGAGAAATCCAAATGGACCATAACACTGGAAGAAGTTCAGGCTGAACAGCCTCGCGTTTCCCAGATCCTCTCCCTTGATCCCATTCACGACACAAGGGCACGAGCTCTCTTTTGACCATCAGGAAGCACTCTGAGGTGCCAGGATCTTGCCAAGTTATTACAGAGTGACCTCCCCAGGACATCAGCCAGTCTCTCAGTGCTCTTGGATGCAGCACAATGACTGATGGACATCTGGTTGCCCAGAAGACGAGCCCAGTCTTCACAAGGCACTGGCAAACCACATGAGTGTCACAAAATGACCTCACTGATGACATTGCATTTCTGTTGGGCTCTGGTTTCTTATTCATTCCTCCCTCCACACGTCTGACAATCAAATTGTCCCAAATACCAACTCTTGAAAGTTTTGACAAGGTCACCTGGACATGGCCTCAAGTGCAGGACGTGGAATTGCAGAATTGCATGAAGGAAAACATTCACCAACTCATGACCTCATACTGGCTGGGCCAGCCAAGATCTTTGGCCTGCAAAATACCCCAAGGCCATGGGACAACACTGTCCCGCCCCTCCACAACCAGCATAAAAGCCGGCCCAGAGCCTCTCTCCCTCACACACTTCTCCTCAAGCCTTCTCCTCCTGCTCCTGCCCACAACCAGGTGAGTCTAAGATCCCTGAACCTCCTGCTCCTCAAACACCTTGTCCACCTTTTCCAGCACACTCAGCCCCAGCCTCAGCAGCCCTCACGCCTCCCCACAGCCCCACAACAGCCTCCACACTCCCTCACCATCCTGCATCACCGCTCCTCCCTTCCCCACACCCCTGCCCTGCCTCACCCCCCTCTCTTCCAGGGACCCTCCACACCACACCCATGGCCTGCAACAACCTCTGCCGACCCTGCGGACCCACCCCGCTGGCCAACAGCTGCAACGAGCCCTGTGCCCTGCAATGCCAGGATTCCCGCGTCATCATCAACCCTTCCCCTGTGCTGGTGACCCTGCCAGGACCCATCATGACCTCCTTCCCCCAGAGCACCGCCGTCGGATCCACCTCCTCGGCTGCTGTGGGGAGTGAACTCAGTGCCCAGGGACAGCCCATCTCTGGGGGATTTGGTGGCTTTGGTGGCTTTGGCTACGGCCTTGGCTATGGCCGTGGGTTTGGCTACGGCCTGGGAGGCCTGGGATGCTACGGCAGAAGGGGCGGCTACATCTGCTAAGGGCCTTCAGCACCAGCCCTGACACCAACCACCCACTCCCTGGAACACATCTCAGGCATTGAGGACGCCTCTCTGGGCCAAGGCTCTCCAAGGGGCTCAGCACTTGCAGCTCCTGCTCTCAGGGCACCAAGCAAGGCAGCAGCCAAGGGGCCAGCCCGGCCTGCCTGCAAACATGGCCCATCTGCCTCCTGCTCTTCTCCCACTCCCTGCTCTGCATCGCCCCTTTGGCTCTGTTCATTCCCCTCTGCTGCAAACCCCTTTTCCCAACCCAGAAACCATCAGGCATCTCTGCTGGGTTCCTCCCATTGCAGAGCAGGAAGGCCTTGATGTTCTGGCCAAACCTCCTCAAAGGAAGGGGCCTTGTCTGATGGTCACCCTCCTTGGACCTCAGACCAACTCCCTTCCACTGGCCGCTCCTGAGTTTTCACTCTTCTACCTCAATAAAGTTTTCTTGCATCACAACCTCAGATGACTCCTTCTTTCTTCTCCCAAGCTCCTTCCAGTCTCCCTCAGCACTAAGCCAGTGTTGTCAAGGCCTCTGGGGTGGGTGATAAAGTGTGCCAAGGCCACTCTTGGGTACGATTTCTGCAGTTCCACTACTCACTGCCACACTTTGCTCTTGCAGTGCACTATCACAGGAACCCTTCAGCTATTGAAACACAGACCTAGACACACAAATGCAGGTCTGTCCTTGCCTCTGGCACAAGCCCCTCATGGTTGGTGTGCTGAATTTTCTGGACACCAGTGGCTACTGCCTGTCATTGTCTTCCAGGGCAATCTCCAGCTGTGGTTGAGCAGTTCCATGTCTTCCTTGTTTTCAGGTCCCAGAGTTGAACACACATCTCCAGTGTCACCAGCGTGGAGCAGAGGAGCAGAATCCCCTCTCATCTCCTGTGGGGATGAGCCCAGGATACTGCGGGGTTTCTGTTTGGGGCATTGCCATGTCAGGGCATGTCCAATACTCCATCCACCACCACCCCAAGTGCTCCTCCTTGGGCTCAATCCCCTCCTCACCCAGCCTTTATCCTGCATGTTTGGGATTGCTCCAGTGCAGGTGCAGCAGATTCTGCCTCTCAGTTCTGCTGGGATGATGTTGGATAACTCTCTTAATCTCTGGGTTACTGGGAGTAAGACAAGACTCTGGTGGCGGATAACCTGAGCATGGCCTCAAGGATGATTGGAGGCTGATGGTTTGGGACAGGCATTGCCCATGAGTACGGGGCATTTCTCACACTGGCTGCTCTTGCCTGGCACAGCCTGGTGAGGCATGAGCTTGGGAACATCCGTCTTCCTACAGCTCTGCAATTCCAAATCCCACTCTCGAGTCCATGATCACCTGACTTGGAAGCAGCTTTGATGAGTTGGTATTCATTTCAGCAGTGTTGGAGCAGGGAAGAGGTGCCGCTATCCTGCACCTGGACTTGTGCAAGTCCTTTGTTCCTGTGCCAGACAACATCGGTGTCCCTAAGCTGGAGAGATGTCAATGTAGGTTGGACCATTGGGTGGATAACGAATGGCCAGGATGGCCTCACTGAAAGAGTTGTGGTCAATGGCTGCATGTCCCTGTGAGGAGAACAGGGAATGAGTGGTGACCATTGGAAAATCATGTTGGGATTATTCCAGTTTTGCATCATTGTCAGAAATCTGGGCACTGGAATTCAGAGGGATGATCAGCAAAACCAGGGAGCACTCCAAGCTCACAAGTAGTGTGGGTTTAGTGTGGAGGGAAGGGATGGCATTCAGAGAGGCTGGAACAGGTTGGGGATTTGGGATATTTCTGTCAATCTGATGAAGCTGAACCAGGCCAAGTTCAAGGTCCTGCATCTGGGTTGGAGCAATACCAAACATGGCTGTAGACTGGACAATGAGTGGCTTGAGAGCAGCCCAGAGGAGAAAGGACCAGGAGTGTTGGTGGATGAAGAACTGGACATGCCCCGACATGTGAATGAGCTGATCAGAAACTTCCCATGTCCTGGGCTCCTGCCCATGGTATGGGCAGAAGGTGAGGGTGGAATTCTGCCCCTTTGCTCTGGTCAGGGTCGACTGGGTTGTGTGTTCAATTCTGGGACCTGAAAATGAGGGAGACATGAAGCAGCTCGAGAGGATCTGTAAATGGGCCTGGAAGATGATGAGGGCCTGGATCAACTGATGTCCAGACAAAATGAGCACAGCACCCATGAGAGGCTTGTGCCAGAATCAAGGATAGACCGGCATTAGTGTATCCATGCCTGTGATTAAGGAACTGAGGTTCTTCTGTGTGATGCACACTGAGGTGTGCCAGTGTGCCCTGGTGGGAAGTGGAACTGCAGAAGGAATTCCAAGCGTGGTTTTGGAGCAGTTTGCACCCTCCACAAATGGCTTGTGAACACATGGATTTGTGCCATGTGTGGTTGGCACAACTTTGTTGGAAGGAGTTTGAAAGACACATTACAGGTTGCAAAGCAAGAGAATTTTATTGAGGCAAAAGAACAGTGAGAGGTCCTGAGCATTCATTGGAAGGGAGCTGCTCTGAGGTGGAAGTAGGGCGACCATTGGCTGAGGTCCTTTTCTTGCAGGAGGTTTGGCCAGAGCATCAAGGCCTTCCTGCCCCACAGTGGGAGCAGCCCAGCAGAGGTGCCTGATGGTCTCTGGCTTGGGAGAAGGGGTTTGCAGCAGAGGGAAGTGGACAGAGCCAAAGGGGCGATGCAGAGCAGGGAGTGGGAGAAGAGCAGGAGGCAGATGGGCCATGTTTGCAGGCAGGCCGGGCTGGCCCCTTGGCTGCTGCCTTGCTTGGTGCCCTGAGAGCAGGAGCTGCAAGTGCTGAGCCCCTTGGAGAGCCTTGGCCCAGAGAGGCGTCCTCAATGCCTGAGATGTGTTCCAGGGAGTGGGTGGTTGGTGTCAGGGCTGGTGCTGAGGGCCCTTAGCAGATGTAGCCGCCCCTTCTGCCATAGCAGCCCAGGCCTCCCAGGCCGTAGCCAAACCCACGGCCATAGCCAAGGCCGTAGCCAAAGCCACCAAAGCCACCAAATCCCCCCGAGATGGGCTGTCCCTGGGCACTGAGTTCACTCCCCACAGCAGCCGAGGAGGTGGATCCGACGGCGGTGCTCTGGGGGAAGGAGGTCATGATGGGTCCTGGCAGGGTGACCAGCACAGGGGCAGGGTCGATGATGACGCGGGAATCCTGGCATTGCAGGGCACAGGGCTCGTTGCAGCTGTTGGCCAGCGGGGTGGGTCCGCAGGGTCGGCAGAGGTTGTTGCAGGCCATGGGTGTGGTGTGGAGGGTCCCTGGAAGAGAGGGGGGTGAGGCAGGGCATGGGCATGGGGTTTCAAGGGGCAATGATGAAAGAGGGGAAGGGCGTGTGGAGGCTGTTGTGGTGCTATGGGGATTTGCGAGGGCTGCTGAGGCTGTGGCTGAGCGTGCTGGCAGAGAAGGACCAGGGATGCAGGTGCAAGAGGGTCAGGGGTTTGAGACTCACCTGGTTGTTGGCAGGAGCAGGAGGAGAAGGTGTGAGAAGTGTGTGAGGGAGAGAGGCTCTGGGCCGGCTTTTATGCTGGTCTGGGCAGGGCGGGACAGCTTTGGCCCATGGCCTTGGGGGATTTTGCAGGCAGCAGTTCTTGCTGCCCCAGCCTGGTGAGTCATGAGGTTGGGAGTGTTTTCTTTTCTGTGTCTCTTTAACTGCATGCCCTTCCCTTGAGGCTGTTCCCATTTGACCTTGGCGGCAGCTCTTAATGAAGAGAATTAGTGACCATGACCTTGTTGGTGATCTCAGATGTCAGGACATGTTGAAGATTCAACCAAAGCTTTGGAGAACTGGAAGTTATCACTGAAGTCACCCCATGGCAGAGTGACAATATGTCCCTTGTTAATCCTTGCCTCCTGCTTGAAAGAACTCCCATCTCTCTCAGCTTCTCTTTTTAAGGATGCTCCAGTTCCATCATTTTCATGGTCTCCTCCACTGCTCTTGGTCAATGATGTCCATATCCGTGATCCACTGTGGAGCCCCACCAGTGGTGAGTGAAAGGATAGATGCTGCCCTCAACTCACTTTTATTTTTTTTCCTAATCCAGTCCTGGTCACTGCTGGAGATTTTTGCAGCAAAGGGTACACAGCCAAAGGGTGGAATAATCAATGGTTGAGGGAATTGTTCTCCTCATGTCTTGCTCTCCTTATCCTTCACCATTTTTCCTTTCCATGCCTCTGGCAGAGCCCAGCACTGTGACCACACAGTGTGACCTTGCTGGGCATGGAACAGCAAAATTCCAAAAATATGCACCCTTACCATGGCAGAGGGGAGAAGAGGAGCTCTCTGACCCTCCTCTATTAATTACTGGCTTTTGCTAAGAGAAACACAAAATTAAGATTATAAGATAAAAGTTTTGAAAACCTGATGGCGTGAATGCAGAATACAGAAATTGCCATCACAGACCAGCTGTGGCAAGAAACAGATTGGACTGGGTTTGTTCTTTGTTATTAGATTCCTGAATGAGGCGTAGAAATACACTTTATATGACAGTGTATGCTGTTGTATAAATTTGAGAAATCCAAACAAACCAGAATGCTGAATCAAATTCAGCCTGAACAGACTCTCGTTTTCCAGATCCTTTCCCTTGATCCCATTCAAGACACAAGGCCAAGAGCTCTCTTACATCCAAGCACTGAGACCTTTAAAAGTAATTGCAGAGTGACCTCCTCAGGGCATCAGCAGCTCCCTCAGCATTCCTGGGAGCAACACAAGCACTGATGGACATCCAGCGGCACAGAACAGAGTCCAAGTCATCACAAAGCACCCACAAACCACAGCACACAAGTGCCACTAAGTGACCTCACTGATGACATTGCAAATCTCCAGGGCTCTGGTTGTTTATTCAGCCCTCCCTGACACACATCTGACAATGAAGTTCTCCCAAATACCAAACCATGAAAATTGCCGCCAAGATCAGATGGACACCGCCTCAAGAAAAGAACATGGCATTGCAGAACTACATGAATGAAACCACTCTCCACCTCATGACCTCATGCTAGGTTGGGCCAGGCAAGAGCTGCTGCCTAAAAATGCCCCAAGGCCATAGGACAAGGCTCCAGGACCAGCATAAAAGCCGGCCCAGAGCCTCTCTCCCTCACATCCTTCTCCTCACACCTTCTCCTCCTGCAGACAACCAGGTGAGCCTCAAGCCCCTGACCCTCCAGCTTCTGCACCCTTGGGCCCTCACTTCAGCAGCTCAGCCCCAGCCTCAGCAGCCCTCACGCCTCCCCACAGCCCCACAACAGCCCCCCACTCCCTCACCCTCCTGCATCACTGCCCCTTGCACCCCCACACCCCTACCCTTCCTCACCCCCCTCTCTTCCAGGGACCTTCCACACCACACCCATGGCCTGCAACAACCTCTGCCGACCCTGCGGACCCACCCCGCTGGCCAACAGCTGCAACGAGCCCTGTGCCCTGCAATGCCAGGATTCCCGCGTCATCATCGACCCTTCCCCTGTGCTGGTGACCCTGCCAGGACCCATCATGACCTCCTTCCCCCAGAGCACCGCCGTCGGATCCACCTCCTCGGCTGCTGTGGGGAGTGAACTCAGTGTGCAGGGACAGCCCATCTCGGGGGGATTTGGCTTTGGTGGCTTTGGCTACGGCCTTGGCTATGGCCGTGGATTTGGCTACGGCCTGGGAGGCCTGGGCTGCTACGGCAGAAGGGGCGGCTACATCTGCTAAGGGCCCTCGGCACCAACCCCTGACACCACCAGCTCAGGGCTCTGGCAGCAGCTCCTGCAAGCAAAGAATCTTGGCTGATGCACCTCTCAACAGAATATTTCCGCTTCTTTCCCCTGACTTTTCATTCTTTTGCACCAATAAAGTTTTTCTGCATCAAACCTGGGACGCCTCCTTATCTTTTTTATTCCAATGGTCTTGCATTCTCACCCAGCACATTCTGGAGCTCAACAGAGCGTTGTGGGTACCTGGAATAGGGCAGCAACACTTTTCCGTAGATATAACTCAAAACAACTAATAACAAATTTTGGCAGAGGAAGAACAGAGGGGACACATCGCTGAACATGTCACACACCCAGCAAACTGTTACACCAAAGGCTTTGACACAACAGTTCTCTCCCAGACACAAAATTGGAAAACTCACTCCATGCCAGTGCACACTTGACAAACTCTCTTCCTCACCAGGACACTCAAAGCCTTCCAGCTGAGACATAAACAACATCAACCACATGGGCAGGAACTCTGCAGTCCAAGGGCTTCAATTGCCCTGCTCAAGCAAGACTGACAGGAGCAGATTTACAGCACCATGGACAGTTCAGATTTGGCTCTCCCAGGATCAAGACTCCACCACCTCTTCCACTCTGTGGCCTCCCTCACAATGAAAGGTTCTTGTCTTCTTTGCCCATGGAGTTCCATCTCTTTTCTCTTGTGCCCTTGCTCTCTTCCCATGGTCATGTGCACTGCTGAGAATAACAGGGCTCAATTGTCTTCATTCCCCACCATCAGGGATCTGCACACACTGATGACACACCCCTGTCCATCTTTGTCCTCTGGGAGTCCTGGCTCTCACAGATTCTCATCTAGGAATCATCTTTCCGTCCTCTTTGTATCTGGGTGGCCTGAGCTGGTCTCACCAGGGATCCCAGAATTGCTCACAACACCTCAGATGGGACCTCACCAGTGCTGAGCAAACACCCACAGTCACCACCCACTACCTCATCCCAACACTTTTCCAGTTCCTGCCCTGGAACCTTGGGGTCCCTTTTCCCACAAGGGTACAGGGACACCTCCTGCTCCATTTCTTCTCAACCACAACCACAAAGGCTTTTTGGAAAAGAAAACAGTTGTCCCAACTGATACCCACATATTCCTTCATACTTGAGATGATTTCCTTGTTCCTCCCAAGAAACAGCCCTTGGCAGAGCCCTGGCTGAGCTCCAGGAGATGTCCAGGGCCACTCAGGTTTTCAGTGCTGGCCAAAAGGATCCAACTCCTGGGCTACAGCTCTGGGGTCATGCTGCCACCTGGACTTTGGGACACTGACCACAAGCCTCTGGAGCCAGCCCTTCAGACCCTTCTCAGGGCACCATTCTGGACACTGAGACAACCTGGACTTGCCAGAGTTGTTTTTGCAGATCATGTAATGCTCTCCTCCAACAACCCAGAGCAGCCTCCAAATCCTCATTCAGATAATCACAAATGGCCTCTTGCTTTGCACTCAGCCCCAGTAAAGACCCCAAATGCCCCAGATATTCAAATCTTAAAGTCAAGAGAGGCACCAAGATTCCCACAGTCAACATGAAAGATCAGGTGTGGTATCAGGCTTAGCTAGGTGGGATCAAGGTAGGGAGCAATAGAATGTGAGGGAAGGGGCAACAGCTCTACACACCTGGAAATCCCAGAGCAGCCTGAGAGGGCTGGGAGGGAATGGGGCTCCTCTTCACAACACACTCAAAACCCACAGCACACCTGTGCCACAAGGTGACCTTGCAGATGACAACCACGCCTCCTCAAAGTTTTGGTTGTTTATTCAGCCCTCCCTGAGACTCACCTTGAGAGCAAACCCTCCTAAATGCCTCTAACCTTTAAATACTAATCACTGGCTCCTAAAAGCTGCCCTCAAGGTCAGAAGGACAGGGCCTCAAGAGAAGGACATGGAATGGTGGAATTCCATAAAGAGACACCGACATCATGACAGAGAGGGGAAGGTGAGCACGCTGACCATCCGGTAGCAATTACTGGGTTTTGCTCACAGGAACAAAATATTAAGATTTACAGGATATAAACCATGATTAAACCTGGTGGCCTGAATGCAGAATAAGAGAACTGACACCACAGACCAGCCTGGGAACAAAGGGATCGGGCCCTGTTTGCTGTTTGTTATTGGATTTCTGAATGAGGTCAAGGAATACACTTTACATGTTAGAGTATGTTGAAATTCAAGTTTGAGAAATCAAAGTGGGCCATAAAAATGGAACAGGTTCAGCTTGAACAGCGTCTCCTTTACCAGATCTTTTGAGCCCATTCAAGACAGAAGGCCAAGAGTTCTGTTCCATCATCAACAAGAGCACTGGGATCTTTCCAAGCTGAACCAGAGGAACTTCCCAAGGACATCAGCAGCTGCCTCAGCATTCCTGGATGCAACATAGTGACTGCTGGACATCCAGCGGCACAGAACAGAGTCCCAGTCATCATCTGGCATCCACAAACCACAGCACACAAGAGCCACAAAATTACCTCACTGATGACATTGCAAAGCTCCAGGGCTCTGTTGTTTATTCAACCCTCCCTGACACACATCTGACAATGAAATTCTCCCAAATACCAACCCATGAAAATTGCCGCCAAGATCAGATGGACACAGCCTCAAAAAAAGGACATGGAATTGCAGAACATCACAAAGGAAACCACTCCCCACCTCGTGACCTCATGCTAGGCTGGGCCAGCCAGGAGCTGCTGCCTGTAAAATGCCCCAAGGCCATGGGACAAGGCTGTCCCGCCCCTCCACAACCAGCATAAAAGCCGGCCCAGAGCCTCTCTCCCTCACACACTTCTCCTCACACCTTCTCCTCCTGCTCCTGCTGACAACCAGGTGAGCCTCAAACCCTGGATCCTTCTACTCCTGCACCCCCATCCCCTCTCTTCAGAGAGCCCCAACCTCAGCAGCCCTCACGCCTCCCCACAGCCCCACAACAGCCTCCACACTCCCTCACCCTCCTGCATCACCGCCCCTCACACCCCCACTCTCCTGCCCTGCCTTACCCCCCTCTCTTCCAGGGACCCTCCACACCACACCCATGGCCTGCTACGATGTCTGCCGACCCTGCGGACCCACCCCGCTGGCCAACAGCTGCAACGAGCCCTGTGCCCTGCAATGCCAGGATTCCCGTGTCATCATCGACCCTGCCCCTGTGCTGGTGACCCTGCCAGGACCCATCATGACCTCCTTCCCCCAGAGCACCGCCGTCGGATCCACCTCCTCGGCTGCTGTGGGGAGTGAACTCAGTGTGCAGGGACAGCCCATCTCGGGGGGATTTGGTGGCTTTGGTGGCTTTGGCTACGGCCTTGGCTATGGCCGTGGCTTTGGCTACGGCCTTGGCTATGGCCGTGGATTTGGCTACGGCCTGGGAGGCCTGGGCTGCTACGGCAGAAGGGGCGGCTACATCTGCTAAGGGCTCTCAGCAACAGCCCTGACACCAACCACCCACTCCCTGGAATACATCTCAGGCATTGAGGATGCCTCTCTGGGCCAAGGCTCTCCAAGGGGCTCAGCACTTGCAGCTCCTGCTCTCAGGGCACCAAGCAAGGCAGCAGCCAAGGGGCCAGCCCGGCCTGCCTGCAAACATGGCCCATCTGCCTCCTGCTCTTCTCCCACTCCCTGCTCTGCATCGCCCCTTTGGCTCTGTCCATTCCCCTCTGCTGCAAACCCCTTCTCCCAAGCCAGAGACCATCAGGCAACTCTGCTGGGCTACTCCCACAGCAGGATTGGAAGGCCTTGATGCTCTGGCCAAATGTACTGCAAGCAAGTGGCCTCCATGGATGTTGGCTCTACTTGCAGCTCAGCCCAGCTCCCTTCTACTGACTGCTCCTGAGTTTTCACTCTTCTACCTCAATAAAGTTTTCTTGCATCACAATCTCACATGGCTCTTTTCATTCTTCTCCCAGGACTCTTCCAGTCTCACTCAGCACTAAGGAAAGTTTGTGCAGGCAATTGGCATGGGTGAAAAAGTGCACAAAAAAAAAAAAAAAAGTGTCTTAGGAAATATGGGTTCCGTTCCACTACCCCGGCATCATTTGATCCTCCATTCTTCCATGGAAACCCTTCACTTGCTTGAAATCAGGCCTGGATACACTAATGCAGGTCTTTGCTTCAAGCCCCTAATGATCTCTGTGTTCAGTTTTGGCTCCAGCCCCTCATCATCTCCCAGGCTCATCTTCAGGTCTGCTTGAGCAGGTCCTTGTCTTCCTTCTCATGGATAGCCCAGCCTGGCAAGTCATGAGCTGGGCATTCCTTGCCTTCCCCCACATCCACCGTGTCATGTCCTGCTCTTGGTGTTGTGTCCATCTGACCTTGGCCGCAGCTTTAAAGTGTGAATTTTAGAGAATATATTCTGGTATTTATGGCTTGTGTCAGGGTGGTCTGAAGACATGACCAAGGCTTTGGAGAGGTGGAGGTGTAATCACTGAGGTGACTCCGTGGTATTTCTGTGCTTTGGTTTGTGGATTTGTAAGGAAGAGTTGCCCCCACCCTCTGGCAGCCCTATCAGGCTGCTCTGCATTTTGCAGCTGTTGTACCTTCAATCACATTCCCTCCCTCCATGCTTTTCTCCCAGCTGGCAATGGCTGACATTGTACCATCTTTTTCCCGTCGGTTGTGCTTTGTGTGTGTCTTGGTGCTCCTCTTGCTTTTACAGTTTTGATATCCAGGGTCTTTTGGGTCGTTTCTTGGGCTAAGGACTGAGGTAATTTCTCTGGGCAATGTCTGGTTGTCAGAAAGAGGATTGGGGAATTGCCCCGGGCTGTTGGAGGAGAGAATTGCAAAATCCTTGACAATAGCCCGGACACATTCAGATTGTGTCACTGCCCTGTGTGGTGGCCTGAGAAGGGTCTGAAGGGCTGGGTCCAGAGGCTTTTGGTCAGTGTCCCAAAATCCAGGTGGCAGCATGACCCCAGAGCTGTAGCCCAGGAGTTGGATCCTTTTGGCCAACACTGAAAACCTGAGTGTCCCTGGACATCTCCTGGAGCTCAGCCAGGGTTCTGCCAAGGCTGTTATTTGGAAGGAACAAGGAAGTCATCCCAGGTAGGAAGGAATATGTGGGTATCAACTGGAATTTTCTTTTTCTTTTCCAAAAAGCCTTTGAGGTTGTGGTTGAGAAGAAATGGAGCAGGAGGTGTCCTTGTGTGGGGAAAGGGACCCCAAGGTTCCAGGGCAGGAACTGTAAAAGTGTTAGGATGAGGTAGTGGGTGGTGACTGTGGGTGTTTGCTCAGCATTGGTGAGGTCCCGTCTGAGGTGTTGTGAGGTGTTGTGTCAGGAATTTTAGGATCCCTGGTGAGACCAGCTCAGGCCACCTAGATAAAAAGAGGATGGAAAGATGATTCCTAGATGAGAATCTGTGAGAGCCAGGACTCCCAGGGGACAAGGATGGACAGGGGTGTGTCATCAGTGTGTGCAGATCCCTGATGGTGGGGAATGAAGACAATTGAGCCCTGTTATTCTCAGCAGTGCACATGACCATGGGAAGAGAGCAAGGGCACAAGAGAAAAGAGATGGAACTCCGTGGGCAAAGAAGACAAGAACATTTCATTGTGAGGAAGGCCACAGAGTGGAAGAGGTGGTGGAGTCTTGATCCTGGGAGAGCCAAATCTGAACTGTCCATGGTGCTGTAAATTCTGCTCCTGTCAGTCTTGCTTGAGCAGGGCAATTGAAGCCCTGGCACTGCAGAGTTCCTGCCCAAGTGGTTGATGTTGTTTATGTCTCAGCTGGAAGGCTCTGAGCGTCCTGGTCAGGAAGAGAGTTTGTCAAGTGTGCACTGGCATGGAGTGAGTTTTCCATTTTTGTGCCTGGGAGAGAACTGTTGTGTCAAAGCCTTTGGTGTAACAGTTTGCTGGGTGTGTGACATGTTCAGCGATGTGTCCCCTCTGTGCTTCCTCTGCCAAAATTTGTTATTAGTTGTTTTGGCATCTATGAAAGGAAAAGTGTTGTTGACCTTTCCCACAAACTCCCAATGGCTTGTTCAGCTCTAGAATGTGGTGGGTGAGGGTGCAAGACCAATGGAATAAAAAAGATAAGGAGACATCTCAGGATTGATGCAGGAAAAATCTTTCTTTATTGATGTGAAAGAATGGAAAGTCAGGAGAAAGAAGTGGAAATAATCTGTTGGGAGGTGCGAGTAGGATGACCATCAGCCAAGATTCTTTGCGTACAGGAGCTGTTGACAAAGCCCTGAGCTGGTGGTGTCAGGGGTGGTGCTGAGGGCCCTCAGCAGATGTAGCCGCCCCTTCTGCCGTAGCAGCCCAGGCCTCCAAGGCCATAGCCAAATCCACGGCCATAGCCAAGGCCGTAGCCAAAGCCACCAAAGCCACCAAATCCCCCCGAGATGGGCTGTCCCTGCACACTGAGTTCAGTGCCCACAGCAGCCGAGGAGGTGGATCCGACGGCGGTGCTCTGGGGGAAGGAGGTCATGATGGGTCCTGGCAGGGTCACCAGCACAGGGGCAGGGTCGATGATGACGCGGGAATCCTGGCATTGCAGGGCACAGGGCTCGTTGCAGCTGTTGGCCAGCGGGGTGGGTCCGCAGGGTCGGCAGAGGTTGTTGCAGGCCATGGGTGTGGTGTGGAGGGTCCTGGAAGAGACGGGGGTGAGGCATTGCAGGGGTGTAAGAGTGTCAGGGGTGAAGTGTCAGGAATGCAAGGGGGTGTGGAGACTGCGGTGGGGCTGTGCGGAGGTGTGGGGGCTGCTGAGGCTGGGGCTGAGTGCGTTGGAAGAGAGAGGGAATGGGGGTGCAGGAGCAGGAGGGTCAGGGGCTTGAGACTCACCTGGTTGTCTGCAGGAGGAGAAGGCTTGAGGAGAAGTGTGTGAGGGAGAGAGGCTCTGGGTCAGTTTTTATGCTGGTTATGGAGGGGCGGGACAGCCTTGTCCCATAGCCTTGGGGCATTTTTAGGCAGCCCAGCGTTTTGAGTCATGAGGTGAGGAATGTTTTTATTTGTACAACTGTGCAGTTTCATTCCCTTCTCTTGATGCAGTGTCCATCTGACCTTGGCGGCATATTTAGATTTAGAGCTGGTATTTGGGAGGGTGTGATTGTTCAATGTGTGTCAGGGAAGGTTGAATAAACAAGCAGAACCCTGGAGATTTTCAATGTCATCAGTGAGGTCATCTTGTGGCACTGGTGTGCTGTGGTTTGTGGGTGCTTTGTGAAGACTGGGCTAATCTTCTGTGCCACTGGATGTCCATCAGTGCTTGTGTTGCACCCAGGAATGCTGAGGGAGCTGCTGATGTCCTGGGGAGGTCACTCTGCAATATCTTGGCAAGGTCCTTGTGCCTTAGAGTGCTTCCTGATGATTGAAAGAGAGCTCTCGGCCTTGTGCTTGAATGGGATCAAGGGAGAAGATCCTGCAAAGAAGGGGCTGTTCAGGCTGAACTTGTTCCATTTTTCAGGTCCATTTGGATTTGTGCAATCTACACGAAAGTATACACTGTCATTTAAAGCATATTCCTTGACCTCAGTCATGAATCTTATAAACAAACAACAAGCCCGTGTTTGCCCTGGCTGGTCTGTGACGTCAATTCTCTTATTCCGCATTCAAGCCACAAGGTTTCATAATTTAAAACCTCTAAGTCTTAATATTTTGTTCCTGTTAGCAAAAGCTAATTGTTATTAATGGATGATCAGTGAGCTCCTCCTCCCTCCTACGTCATGGTGCCAGCGTTCCTTTGTAGAATTCTGCAATTCCAAGCCATTTTCTTGATGTCTGTTCCACTTGACTTTGATGGCAATATTTAAATGCGAGTATTAGAGGTTAAAGAAAGATGTTGATGGTCTTGTCAGAGCAAGCTGAAGACGTGACCAAAGCTTTGGGGAGGTTGGGTGTCATCAGTGAGGTCACCCCAGGGCATTCAAGTTCTGTGGTTTGTGGGTGCATTGTGAAGATGGGCCCCAAAGCATCACAGCTCCTTCCGACTGGTCTGGGCTTTGCAGGAGCACTGCTTGTGAGGGTCTGCTCCTTCCACCACATTGTTCGCATCCCCACCACGTTGAGGCCTCTCCAGGTGTTTTTATATATGAGACCTTCCCTGTTGCAGATGGGAAAGCAATCCTATTGTTTAGGGAGGGTCCCATGATGCCCTAAATCTTGTGTTGGTTCATCCATGGCGCTTGTCTCATCTGGGCCCAGCAAGGTCACACTGTGATGCATGGAAAGGAAAAATGGTGAAGGATAAGGAGAACAAGACATGTGAGGAGAACTATTCCTCAGCTGTGATGGTTTTTGCATCTTTTCTTCCTTGCCAAGGTCGGGATAGTGACACACGGGAAACGCGGATGTTGAGTTGGGACTAGGAATGTTTATTAATTATTTATATTACAGACCCAGGTACCATGAGTTACAGCTAGATTCTAGGAAAACGAGATAAAATGGAGGAGTCCTAACTCTTTCCAAGGTTATTTAGGAGATAGTTACCCAATACCAAAGAAACACCTATATTATTTATGTTTCTGACCCAATAATGACCGCTCAAGGTCCGCAATGGATCTCTTTCACCCAATTACAGAAAACCACCTAAACCCAGCAAGAAGAAGGAAGAAGGTGAAGAAGAAGGACTCTGACAATGCCCAAAGCCCTCCATCTTGTCTCACACACACCACTATACACTAAAACCTCAAATCTGAGTTTTACGCCCTGTGAGGTCAGACTATACTATCCAAACTACACATCCACAACCCCAGTGTATCACTCAATCTCAGGAGCCTGTCCCAAGGTCTCAAGTCAAATGTGATGCTTTCTTGAGGGTCAACACCTTTTAACACAGAAAGCTTGAAATTTTCAGCCTCCATGGTCCCAACACTCAACCATTGATTAATCCACCCTTTGGCCTTGTACCCTTTTCTGCAAAAATCTCCAGCTGTTACCAGGACAGAATTAGGAAAAGAAATACAAGCGAGTTGAGGGCAGCATCCATCCTTTTGTCCCGCACTGGTGGGGCTCCACAATGGAGTAAGGACATGGTGGACCAAGAGCAACTCAGGGAGACCATGACTCTGTCAGGACTGGAGCATGCTTAACAGGGGAAGAAACCTGGGACTTGGAATTTCGTTCAGAGAGGAGACAAGAATGCAAATGGGTCATGTGCTTCATATGCCATGATATGACCGCAGTGTTGACTTTCCAGTTCTCCAAATCTGTAATTGAATCTCCTGTGTGTCCTGAAACAAACCATGAACAAGAAGATATTGGTCACCAATTCTTCCAACCAGGAGGTTCCGCCAAGGTCAGATGAATGCAGTCTCAAGAGAAGGACATGGAATTGCAGAGTTGCAGGAAGCAAAACATTCCCCACATCATGACTCAGCAGGCTGGGCCAGCAAAGGGCTGCTGCCTAAAAAATGCCCCAAGGCCATGGGACAAGGCTGCCCTGCCCCTCCACAACCAGCATAAAAGCCAGTCCAGAGCCTCTCTCCCTCACACACTTCTCCTCAAGCCTTCTCCTCCTGCTGACAACCAGGTAAGCCTCAAACTCCTCACCCTCCTGCTCTACACCCCTGACCCTTCTCTTCTAGCATGCTCAGCCCCAGCCTCAGCAGCCCTCACACCTCCCCAAAGCCCCACAACAGCCTCCACACTCCCTCACCCTCCTGCATCACTGCCCCTTGCACCCCCACACCCCTTGTCTCACTCCCCTCTCTTCCAGGGACCCTCCACACCACACCCATGGCCTGCAACAACCTCTGCCGACCCTGCGGACCCACCCCGCTGGCCAACAGCTGCAACGAGCCCTGTGCCCTGCAATGCCAGGATTCCCGCGTCATCATCGACCCTGCCCCTGTGCTGGTGACCCTGCCAGGACCCATCATGACCTCCTTCCCCCAGAGCACCGCCGTCGGATCCACCTCCTCGGCTGCTGTGGGGAGTGAACTCAGTGTGCAGGGACAGCCCATCTCGGGGGGATTTGGTGGCTTTGGTGGCTTTGGCTACGGCCTTGGCTATGGCCGTGGGTTTGGCTACGGCCTGGGAGGCCTGGGCTGCTACGGCAGAAGGGGCGGCTACATCTGCTGAGGGATCTCAGCACCAGCCCTGACACCAACCACCCACTCCCTGGAACACATCTCAGGCATTGAGGACGCCTCTCTGGGCCAAGGCTCTCCAAGGGGCTCAGCACTTGCAGCTCCTGCTCTCAGGGCACCAGGCAAGGCAGCAGCCAAGGGGCCAGCCCGGCCTGCCTGCAATCATGGCCCATCTGCCTCTTGCTCTTCTCCCACTCCCTGCTCTGCATCGCCCCTTTGGCTCTGTCCATTCCCCTCTGCTGCAAACCCCTTCTCCCAACCCAGAGACCATCAGGCACCTCTGCTGGGCTGCTCCCACTGTGGGGCAGGAAGGCCTTGATGCTCTGGCCAAACCTACTGCAATCAAAGGACCTCAGCTGATGGTAACCCTGATTGCGCCTCAGCCCAATTCCCTTTCACTGGCTGCTCCTGCCTTTTCACTATTTTGTCTCAATAAAATTTTTCTTGCATCACAATTTCAGATGTCTGTTTTCTGAATAGACTCATAATAAACTGGGTGTGGATCCTGTTTCCCTTTCACTGCACACAGGAGATCAGGAATCCAGAGTCCAAGTGTCTTCAGTTTAAGTTTAGGTTGTATATTAAGGAAGCTTCCTTTATGGAGAGGGTTGTGATTCCTTTCACAGACTGCACAGTGTAATGGTTGAGTCACCATTCCTGCAGGGATTTAATATCCCTGTAGATATGTCAGTTGGGGACATGGGTCAGTGGTTGCCTTGGTAGTGCTGAGGGGATGGTGAGACTTTGTATTGAAATTTTAGATCTTTTGCAGCAAAAAGATTTCTAAGGTGTGATCATTTAGTGGTGGATTTTGTAGTCCTGCATTAAGAGTTGTACTCAATGCCAAGAGACTTTTCCAGCTGAATGGACTCCATGTGTGTTGGGGGCAGCTGTTCAAGGGAGCAGAGGCCAATGGGGAGCGGCAGCAGAGGAGGGGTGAGCCAGGCCTTTGGGGTCTTGGATTGTGTCAAGTGCCAAGGTGTCAAGCTAATCATGGGCATAGGGTCTTAAAAGCCCAAGAGCATTTTCTGGTTATTACAAAGTTGTTTTTTATATAAATGCATCAATCTCAAAGGCAAGAGTTCTAAGCATGCGGTCTTACTAAAAGTTACAATACTTAAAGTCCCAGTGGGGCATAGAAGCAGATTAACAGAGAGTCCCAACCTCGGGGGCAATAACATATTAACAAAGAATTCAGCCACAAGGGGAAGACAGATTTGACAAGGGGTCCCAGACACAAGGAAAAGGCAAATTCTGGGCCCAGAGTCCCTTTTCAAGCAGAGTTCTCTGCAGCAGCAGCAGCAGCAGCAACAGCAGCAGCAGCACCCCCAAAGTGACAACAGTGGCATCCCCCAAGTGGTAACACCTGAAAAAGTCCTGGCAAAGGCTCCCTGGCAGAGCCCCATTCTCTCCTGTTGTAGATGGCAGGAGGATGAATTGATACCATTGCCCCCAAACCAGGGGATTTTTATCCATGAAACACAAATGCATCTTCATATCTTTATCTATAGGTTATCCAATTAACTAAGAACACAATTCTAAAACATTCTTTCTTCAGCAATCTAAACTGAATTTTAAGAGTACGTAAAACTATGAAAAGCTATGAAGGATGGTATCAAATCTTACACAAAACCTACACATGTAGCACATCTATTAACGTGAAAAGCTCTACCATCTACCATATCTATTAACGTAAAAACTTCTATCTCATTCACATAAAAATTGTACCTACTCTACCTAATACTATGAGCAATGTTCTAAAATGTTTTTGTTATGTCTATAGCTGAGCAACCAGGCCTAAGGGCTCTGGGCTCTTGTGCCAGCTGACTGATTCCTAAGGCACTTAGAGTCTACTTGCTTAAAACTAAAATCTAAACTTCTACTTCATGTTTATATGGCTTAGTATATTTTAGTTTCTCTAAAGGCTTCAATTTGACCCCTGTATCCTTCTGTCCCCCTGGGGAACCCTGGGGGGCTTGCACTCCAACACTGAGGGGTGAGGTAACTTCCCTTGGAGGATTTTCCTTGAGGAAAAGGTGCTTGAGCTCTGTGCCAGTGGTTCAGCCTGGGCATGAAGAGAGCTGTGGCTGCTGTTGAGCTCCACCCCAGCCTTCATGAAGCCTTTGAGGCTCCTTCCCATTCCATGCTCCCAGAGTGTCAGTGTTTCCTAAGAAAGCAATGAGTGTCCTGGGAGTGGCTGAGGGCTGGGCTCAGTGGCCCAAAGTCCAGATGGAGAGATGTGTCAAGGGAAGGAGGTGAAGAGTTGGATCTGTGGGGTCAACCCTGTTCCACACCCTCAACAATGATGTGGGCAGTGGGACTGTTGCCCCCTCAGCAAGTTGGCAGCTGCCAGAGTGCCTGAGGCACAAGATGATTGCACCATGTGTCAGAGGGAATTGGAGAATGAGGGTTGAAGGAATATCCTGAAGTTCAAGCAAGGGAAACATGAAGCTCTGCACCTGGGCAGGAACAGCAGTGAGCCCCAGCTCATGCTGCGGGCTGAGGCTGCAAAGCAGCTTTGGTGACCATGACCCTGTAGTGCTGGTAGAGAACAAGGAGAAAACAAAATCTCAATCCTTTCTTTCTTTGAAAAAGCATCACCATTGTCCAAGATAGATTTCAGACAGTTCTTGCCATGAAGTCAGGAGAAGCGGCCTTTTTTCTCTTTGGAACACTGGTGGGGTCCCATGTGGGGTGGTGTGGGCAGTTCTGTGCTGTCCAGAGGAAGAAGCACAAGGGCTTAGTGAAACAAGACCAGATCAGGGTGACCAAGATATGGAAAGGGCAGGAGAATCTTTCCTAGAGGGCAGAGAGAGACAGGAATCCCAGGAGAAAATTCTGGACATGGCAGTGTCATCAGTGTCCTCAGATCCCTGATGGCAGGAAATGAAGTTGAGGGAGCCTGGCTGTTGTCACACACATGAAGGAAAAGGGGGAAGGGCAGAAGAGAAAACAGATGGAATTCCATGGGCAAAAAGGGCAAGAATTTTTGAATGTGAGAGTGGTCACAGAGTGGAAAAGCTGGTGGATTCTCGCTGCTGGGAGAACCAAAACTGAGCTGGCCATGGTCCTGGAAATGCTGCCCTTGCTGACTGGGCTTGAGCAGAGGAAAATGAAGCACTTGTATTCCAGAGTTGGTGCCCCAGTGGATGATTTTACTGGGTGGGTTCAAGAGCCCTGCTGGGAAGAGAGTTTTCAAGTGTGTGCTGGCACAGAGAGACTCTGCCAGAGCCGTGAGCAGGAGAAATCCAAATGGATTGGGTCATGTCTTGGACTGGGTCATGGATGTGTCAAAACCTTTGTGGAAGTGGGTCCTAGGTTTGTGTCATGTTGTGGGTGTGTGCCCTCCTCCCCTGATTCCAGTGCCTGTCTTGGTTGTTACCGGTGGTGGCATCTTTCCTAAGAGAGGTGCTCTTTTCCATCCACACCAATGGAGCATCTGGCATTTTGCTGGGTGAGGATGTGAACCCATTGGAATTCAAAAAGATGAGGAGGAGTCTCAGACTTTGATGCAGGAAAATTTTATTGAGAGAAAAAAAATGAAGACAGGAGAAAGAACTAGGAGAAATCCAGTGTGAGATGCAAGTAAGGCAATCTTTCTGAGAATTTGTTTGCAGGAGCTGTTGCCAGAGCCCCAAGCTCATTATTGATGTCAGGGCTGGTGCTTAGGGCCCTTAGCAGATGTAGCCGCCCCTTCTGCCATAGCAGCCCAGGCCTCCCAGGCCGTAGCCAAACCCACGGCCATAGCCAAGGCCGTAGCCAAAGCCGTAGCCAAAGCCACCAAATCCCCCCGAGATGGGCTGTCCCTGCACACTGAGTTCACTCCCCACAGCAGCCGAGGAGGTGGATCCGACGGCGGTGCTCTGGGGGAAGGAGGTCATGATGGGTCCTGGCAGGGTCACCAGCACAGGGGAAGGGTTGATGATGACGCGGGAATCCTGGCATTGCAGGGCACAGGGCTCGTTGCAGCTGTTGGCCAGCGGGGTGGGTCCGCAGGGTCGGCAGAGGCTGTTGCAGGCCATGGGTGTGGTGTGGAGGGTCCCTGGAAGAGAGGGGTTGAGACAAGGGATGAGGGGTGCAAGGGGGTTGATGCAGGAGGGTGAGGGAGTGTGGAGGCTGTTGTGGGGCTGTGGGGAGGTGTGAGGGCTGCTGAGGCTGGGGCTGAGCGTGCTGGAAGAGAACCCAGGGATGCAGGAGCAGGAGGGTCAGGGGTTTGAGACTCACCTGGTTGTGGGCAGGAGCAGGAGGAGGTGTGAGAAGTGTGTGAGGGAGAGAGGCTCTGGGACGGCTTTTATGCTGGTCGTGGAGGGGTGGGACAGCCTTGTCCCATGGCCTTGGGGCATTTTTTAGGCAGCAACTCTTGGAGGCCCAGCCTCGCATGAAGTCATGAGTTGGGATTGTTTTCCTTCATGAAATTCTGCAATTCCATGCCCTGCTCTAGAGGCCATGTTCATCTGACCTTGGCAGAAGCTTTAATAATATGGTGGATTTGATTGTTCAATGTGTGTCAGGGAGGGGTGAAGGAACATCCAGAGCCCAGCAGAGTTGCAATGTCACCAGTGATGTCATTTTGTGGCACTCATATGCTGTGGTTTGTGGGTGCCTTGTGAAGACTTGGACTCTGTTCTTACCACTGGATGTCCATCAGTCCTTGTGTTGCACCCAGGGATGCTGAGGGAGCTGCTGATGTCCTGGGGAGGTCACTCTGCAATAATTTGGAAAGGTCCCAGTGTCTGGGAGCTCTTCCTGATGGATGAAGAAGGGCTTCTGCCCTTGTGTCTTGAATAGGATCAAGAGAGAGGACATTTAACATGAGAGGCCGTTCAGGCTGAACTTGCTTCAGTGTTACAGCCCATTTGGATTTCTCAAATTTACATGACAATATACTCTGCCATTTAAATACTCTGTATTCCTTGATGTATTTAAGAAATCCAATAAACAACAAACTGGGCTTGATCCCTTTTTTCTCAGGCTGTCTGTGACATCTATTCACTTATTCCGCATTCAAGCCACAAGTTTCATAACTCATAACTTGTAATTGTTAACATTGTGTTCCTGTAAGCAAATAGTCAGTAATTACTATGGACAATAAGTGAGCTCCAGTGTCATTCCCTGACAAGGTGAGTGCCTTTGTAGAATTGTGCAATTCCATATCCTGCTCCTGAGGCCCTGTCCATCTGTGGTGGTAACTTTTAATTGCGAGTACTAAGAGGCCAAATTTTTCTGTTGATGATTCAGGGAGAGTTGAAGACATGACCCAAGCTTTGGAGAGGTGGGGTGACATCGCTGTGGTCACCCCATGCCCCATGTGTGCCGTGGTTTGTAGATGCCTTCTGAAAAAATTGCCCCAAATTTCTCACAGTTCTGATAGGCTGGTCTGAGCTTTGCAGCTGTGCCAAGGAGGAGGTGTTGCACCTTCCATTGCCTTCCACTCCTCCATGCATTTATCCCAGTTGGCAAACCCTGACATCAGACCTCACCTTTCTGTTTGGACATGCTCAGTGGGTTCCTGGGTGACACTTGCCTCAAGGGATTTGATATTTTGGGTCTTTGCTTGGGCTGAGTGCAAAGGAGTGAGGGCACTTGTGATTGAATAAGGATTTGGAGGTTGTCCAGGGTTGTTGGAGGTGAGCTCTGCATGATCCTCAAAAATTTCCAGGCAAGTTTGGGTTGTGTTAGTGCCCAGCATAGTGGACTGAGAAAGGTCTGAAGGGCTGCACTGAATTTCTCCATGAGCCAGATGTATTTAGCTCTGCGAGGGTTCAATACCTCTGAGGGTGTCCAGCATCTCACAGAGAATGGCTTAAAATATTTAGCGAGACGGCGTGATTGAGTGTGTCTTGAAAAAATAAAAAGGTTTTAATAAAAGAAGAAAATAATACAAAACAAAAGAACAAAGCCATGCCCAGTGTAGGGACGAGTCTCAAACACCTGCTACAACATCCTGAAAATGCACTGAGAAGCCTCATGCCCTCCCTTAAATGTTGAATGATTTAGATGGGTTTTTTGGCAAACAGCCCAATAGAGAATAGCTACATTTCTGAGGAACAGGTAAAGCCACCTATCAATGTTTTTATTTTGGCACCAAGCCAATTGTGATCAGGAGGGCATAGAAACTTCAAGAATTCTTCCCTTAAAAGGCCCAGGGGTGAAACTGAGACCCTTTTCCTTATACAGAAAACATCTACCTGGTGCAGGGCTACAAGGCTAGGTCCAGAGGCTCGTGGCCAGTGTCCTAAAGTCCAGATGGCAGCAAGTCCCCAGAGCTGTAGTCCAGTAGTTGCATCTTTTTGGCCAACACTGAAAACTTGACGGGTTTGGGACATCTGCTGGACTTCAGCAAAGGCAGCTGCCAAGTGCTGTTTATTGGGAGGAGTCATCCCAGGTAGGAAAAAAATATCTGGGTGACATTTGGAACAATTGTTTTCTTCTCTGAAAAAGCCTTTGTGTCGCTGTTGGACACAAAATAAAGATGAAGAACTCTAAGATTCAGAAGGCAAGCATCAAAGGCTTTATTGTCTAATTCTTACTATTTATAAGGCGTTACAATACAAAATTAACATGATTGGTGCATAGGAACGACACCTCTCTAATTCTATTGGTTAAACTACAGAAGCAGAAAAACACCAACTGGGCAAAATTGTTTTGAGAAAGAAAATGTTGTTTTCACAAGATTGTTTTGAGAAGGAAACTTGTGAGAAGCTTTCCCTTGGGAAAGAGCTAGCAATTGTTAGCAAGCTAAATTTTTTCTCACACTCAGAAATATCAGGCCCACACCTTTGTGATTCTGGGTTACAAGGAATGGGGCAGGAAATGTCCTTGTATCATTGGGGGAAAAAGGGCCCCAAGCCTCCAGATCAGGACTGGGGAGAAGTGCTGTGATGAGGCACGGGGAGGTGGCTCTTGGTGTCTTCTGAGCACTGGTGAGGTCCCCTGTGAGGTGTTGTGGGTGGCCTTTGACTCTCCAGTGTGAAAATGAAGTCAATTTAGTGAATCGAGACCAGTTCAGGACCACCAGGATTCCAAAGGGGCTGGTGAATCGTTCCTAGAGGAAAAACTGAGAGAGCTGGGACTCCCAGGGGACAAGACTGGACAGGGGGGTGTCATCAGTGTGAGCAAATCTCTGATGGCAGAGAAGGAAGGTGAGGAGGGCTGGCACTTCTCAGCAGTGGGCATGTGCAGGAAAAGAGGGCAAAGCCAAAGGGAAAACAGATGGAATGCAATTCCTAAAGAAGGCAAGAATCTTTCATTGTGAGGGTGACCACAGAATAGGAGTTGGGCTGTCAGTCCCAGGAGAGGCAACATTGAACTGTCCATGGTCCTGGAAACTCTGCCCTTGTTTGAGCAGGGCAGTTAAAGCAATTGCACTCCAGGTTTCCTGCCCAAGTGGATGATTTTGTGACTCTTTTTGCTGAAGGGGTTCAAGAGTCCTGGTGGGGAAGAGAGTTTGCCAACTGTGTGCTGACATGGAGTGATCGACCTGAGCTGTACCCAGGAGAGGATGGATGTGTCCAAGGCTTTGGTGTATCTGGTGATGGGTTTGTGTCATGTTCTGGAAGGTGTCCCCTCCTGTGCTTCCTATGCCAGACTTTGTTATTAGTTGTTTGGACATATTTCTGAGGGAAGGTGTTGTTGCACATACCCCAAAGGCCGGCTGAGGCGTGCAATGTGCTTGGTAAGGATGTGATACTGCTGGAATTACAAAATAACAGGAGACGTCCCAGACTTTGATGCAGGAAAACTTTATTGATGCACAAAAATGAAGAGACAGGAGAAGAGAGAAGGGATGTGGTGTGAGGATCAAGTAGGGCAAGCACCAGCTGAGGTATTTTGCTTGCAGGAGCTGTTGCCAGAGCACTGAGCTGGTGGTGTCAGGAGTGGTGCTGAGAGCCCTTAGCAGATGTAGCCGCCCCTTCTGCCGTAGCAGCCCAGGCCTCCCAGGCCGTAGCCAAACCCACGGCCATAGCCAAGGCCGTAGCCAAAGCCACCAAAGCCACCAAATCCCCCCGAGATGGGCTGTCCCTGCACACTGAGTTCAGTGCCCACAGCAGCCGAGGAGGTGGATCCGACGGCGGTGCTCTGGGGGAAGGAGGTCATGATGGGTCCTGGCAGGGTCACCAGCACAGGGGAAGGGTCGATGATGACGCGGGAATCCTGGCATTGCAGGGCACAGGGCTCATTGCAGCTGTTGGCCAGCGGAGTGGGTCCGCAGGGTCGGCAGAGGTTGTTGCAGGCCATGGGTGTGGTGTGGAGGGTCCCTGGAAGAGAGATGGGTGAGGCAGGGAAGGTGTGTGGGGGTGCAAGGAGAGGTGATGCAGGATGGTGAGGGAGTGTGGAGGCTGTTGTGGGTCTGTGGGGAGGCGTGAGGGCTGCTGAGGCTGGGGCTGAGTGTGCTCGAAGAGAGGGACCAGGGGTGCAGGATCAGGAGGTTCAGGGGTTTGAGTCTCACCTTGCTGTCAGCAGGAGGAGAAGATGTGAGGAGAAGTGTGTGAGGGAGAGAGGCTCTGGGCTGGTTTTTATGCTGGTTGTGGAGGGGTGGGACAGCCTTGTCCATGCCCTTGGGGCATTTTTTATGCAGCAGCTCTTAGCTGTACCTGCCTGACAAATCCTGAGGTGGGGAGTGTTTTGCTTCCTGCAAATCTGCAATTCCATGTCCTTCCCTTAAGGCTGTGTCCATGTGACCTTGGCAGAACATCTTAATTGCAAGAATTGGTGACCATTATTGTGTTGTTTTTGGTGTGTGTCAGTACACGTTGAAGACTCAGCCAAATCTTTGGGAATTGGGGTGTTGTCAGTGAGGTCATACCATGGCATATTGACATCACCTCCCATTTGCATTCCTGTGTCCTGCCTGAAAGAACTCCCGGTTTTCTCAGCTTGTCCTCATTTTGAGGATACCCGAGTCCTGCCAGGGTCATGTTCTCCCTGCCATGCCCTTGGTCAACCATGTCCATGTCCTTGTTCTGCTAGTGAACCCTACCAGTGGTGGGGACCAGGACATTCCACTCCCTCAACCTTTCTAAAGCTCAGGAACATGGATTTCAAGGGTGGATTAATCAATGGATGTGGAACTGTGCTCCTCATGCCTCTTGTTCTCCTTATCCTTCACCATTTTTCCTTTCCATTGATCAGTCACTGTGAGGTTTTTATCTTTTCTTCATGTTAGAGCCAGGATTAATACACAGGAGTCGCAGTTTCAGACTCAATGTTTGTTAATTCTTATCTATATTACATTATATCACGACTTGTGAGCTCTAACTAGCAAGGTAGAAAATTGAGGTGTCTCTAATTTTTTCCATAGTCATTTAAGCATAAACTATCCGATAACAAGATGACACCTATATTATTTATACTTTTAACCCAATAATTAATCAAAAAAGGTCAGCAATGCAGACCTTTTTCACACAATTAGAAAACAACACCCGAAACCAAGAAGAAGGTGAAGAAGGACTCAGCCAATGCCTTAAATCCTCCATAGTGCCCGGTATATATTACTATGTACAAAACCCTTAAATTCTAAGCTTTTTACCCTGTGAGATCACACACTTCTATTCAAATTACACACCCACAACCTCAGTGCCATCACTCAATTTCAGAAGCCTGTTCCATGGCCTCAAGTCAAATGTGGTGCTTTCTCGAGGGTCGGTGCCTTTTAGCACAGAAAGCCTGAAATTTTCAGCCTCCAGGGTTCCAGCAGGTCACAGTCCAGCACTACAATGTGACTTTGCTGATCCCAGCTGAGATAAGAGCCATGGATGAACCAACACAAGACTTCGTGGGAGAGTGGGAGGTTGTCCTAAATCACAGAGATTGCTTTCCCATATCCAGCAAAAAAGGCTAGGAATATAAACAGGCTCTGAATGCTGGGGATTGAAAGAACATCATGGAAATGGCAGATCCTCACAAGCAGTGCTCCTGCAAAGCCAGACAATCCTGACAAGGCTGGGATGGTTTGGGGCCCCACTTCACAATGCACCCAAAACCCATGACACACCATTGCCATGGGGTAACCTCACTGATGACACCCCATCTCTCCAAGGCTTTGGACATGTCTTCAGCCCACCATGACACACACCATCAACACCTGCCCTTAACCTCTAAGACATTTAAAATCTGCCTCCAAGGTCAGATGGACGTGGCCTCAAAAAAAGGACATGGAGATGCAGAATTCCACAAAGGAATGCCTGCACCATGACAGAAAAGTGTAGAGGACTACGCCTGACCAACCATTAGTAATTAATGGGTTTTCCTAGCAGGAACAGATTATTAAGACTAAAAGGATATCAGATACCAAGCCTTATGGCTTGAATTAAGAATAAAGGCATGGAAATCACAGACCAGCCTGGGAAAAAAGGGATCAAGCTGGGTTGGGTCTTCATTTAATGGATTTCTTAATGAGGTCAAGAAATACACTTTATATGACAGAGTACAATGTCGTGTAAAGATGAGAAATCCAAATGGACCGTGACACCATAACAAGTTCAACCAGACCAGCCTCTACTTTTCCAGATGCTCCCTCCTGATACAATTCAAGACACAAGGGCAATGGGCTCTCTTTTATCTGTAGGAACACTCCTACGCCCTTATAACATTTCCAAGTAATTGCAGAGTGACCTCCCCAGGACATCAGCAGCTCCTTCAGCATTCCTGAGTGCAACACAAGCACTGATGGACATCCAGTGGCACAGAAAAAGATCCCAGTCTTCAAACGGCATCTGCAAACCACAGCATGTGAGTGCCACAAAATGACCTCACTGGTGATATCGCAACTCTCCTGGACTCTGGATGTTTATTCAACCCTCCCTGACACACATTGAACAATCAGATCTGCCCAAATACCACATCTCACTTTAAAGCTGCTGCCAAGGACTCAAGAACCAGTCATGACACGGCAGAATTCCATGAAGGAAAATACTCTCCACCTCATGACTCACCAGGCTGGACCAGCCAAGAGCTGCTGCCTAAAAAATGCCCCAAGGCCACGGGACAAGGCTGCCCTGCCCCTCACAACCAGCATAAAAGCCAGCCCAGAACCTCTCTCCCTCACACACTTCTCCTCACACCTTCTCCTCCTGCTCCTGCTGACAACCAGGTGAGCCTCAAACCCCTGAACCTCCTGCTCCTGCCCCTTTGGCCTTTCTCTTCGAGCACACTCAGCCCCAGCCTCAGCAGCCCTCACGCCTCCCCACAGCCACACAACAGCCTCCACACTCCCTCACACTCCTGCATCACCACCCCTCACACCCCTTGCACCCACACACCCCTGCGTCACCCCTTTCTTTTCCAGGGACCCTCCACACCACACCCATGGCCTGCAACAACCTCTGCCGACCCTGCGGACCCACCCCGCTGGCCAACAGCTGCAACGAGCCCTGTGCCCTGCAATGCCAGGATTCCCGCGTCATCATCAACCCTTCCCCTGTGCTGGTGACCCTGCCAGGACCCATCATGACCTCCTTCCCCCAGAGCACCGCCGTCGGATCCACCTCCTCAGCTGCCGTGGGCACTGAACTCAGTGTGCAGGGACAGCCCATCTCGGGGGGATTTGGTGGCTTTGGTGGCTTTGGCTACGGCCTTGGCTATGGCCGTGGGTTTGGCTACGGCCTGGGAGGCCTGGGCTGCTACGGCAGAAGGGGCGGCTACATCTGCTGAGGGCCCTCAGCACCAGCCCTGACACCAACCACCCACTGCCTGGAACACATCTCAGGCATTGAGGACGCCTCTCTGGGCCAAGGCTCTCCAAGGGGCTCAGCACTTGCAGCTCCTGCTCTTAGGGGAGAGCAAGAGCAAGGCAGCAGCCAAGGGGCCAGCCTGGCCTGCCTGCAAACATGACCCATCTGTTTCCTCCTCTTTTCCCACTCCCTTTTGTCTCTGTCCATTCCCCTCTGCTACAAACCCCTTGTCCCAAGCCAGAGACCATCAGGAACCTTTGCCATCAGGTTCCTTTCACCACAGCACAGGAAGGCCTTGATGCTCTGGCCAAATGTCCTGCAAGCAGAGGACCTTGGCTGATGGTCACTCTATTTGTGTCTCCCACCATTTCCCTTCCTCTTCCACTCATGACCTTCCACTGTTCTTTTGCCTCAATAAAATTCTCTTGCATTGCAGCATTGTTATGTCTCCTTTTCCTTCCTTGGCACACACTGGCACACTTTGCTGTTCCAGTGCATCCCACAAACCCTTGGCTTGCCTGATCCTATGCTTGGATACACTAAGGCAGATCTATCCCTGCCTCTGACACAAGCCCCTCCTGGGCCTTGTTTTTACCTTGGCCACACATCAGTTGCTCCAGACCCTCCTTATCTCTTTAGCCCATATACAGATCAACACAAGCAGGTCCTTACCCTTGAGGCCCCAGAGCTGAGCACAGATCTCCAGTCTCACCAGAGCAGAGCCGAGCAGTGCAGAGCAGAGCAGAGGGTCAGAATTCCCTCCTCACCTGTTTCCCACACTGTGGCAATGAGCCCACAGCATGGGCAGTTTCTGTTTGGTGTGTTCACATTTCTAGAGCATGTCCAATTCTGCATCAACCAACACCCCAAGTCCTCCTCAGGGATGCTCCTAATCAACCCATTACCCATCCAATATCCATTACTGAGATTGCTCCAACTCAGATTTAGGATCTTGGACTTGGTTTTGTTGTCCTTCATTACAATCATGCCGCCCCATATCCCCACAAGAACCCTCTGGTTGCCATCCCTTCCCTCCAGACAGTCAACCACACCCTTCACTTTGATGTCATTCCCAGTATTAGTGAGGGGACACTAAATTGCACTCTCCCTGTGCCTGACAAAGATGGGAAGTGATAATGGTCCCAGTTTGAGCCTCTGTTGGTCACCACTCATCCCTGTTCTCCTCACAGACAGGGAGTCATTAACCACAACTCTGTGAGTGAGATCATCCCACCCATTTTTCCACCCCACACTTCATGTTCCAGCTATCAACTCCATATCTGTCCAGGTCAGAGATAAGGATGTTGTCTGCCACGGGAAGAAATGCTTTGCACAAGTCCAGGTACATGATATCAGTTGCTCTCCTGTCATTCACCAGTGTTGGAACCCCATCAAACTTTTTAGGAAGAATTTTCCCTTCATGAAAATGGGAGCAGCAGCAGGGGAGGGGTGAGCTGGGCCTTTGGCATCTTGAGCTGTGGCAAGTGCCCAGAGCTGAGGCCACTTCTCTTGGAGGATTTCCCTTGAGGAAATGGTGCTTGGCTGAGCTCTGTGACTGCTCTATCTCAGTGGCTCAGCCTGGGCATGAGGAGAGAGCTGTGGCTGGGGTTAAACTCAACCTTTTTGTGAAGCCTTTGAGGCTCCTTTTCATTCTACACTCCCAGAGCAGCTGAGCAAGTCTAGGTTGCCTGAGAGTGCAGTGAGTGGCCAAAGAGTGGCTCAGGGGCTGAGACCAGAGGCTTCTGATCAGTGGCCCAAAGTGCAAATGAAGGTGAATCTCCAGTACTGCAGCTCAGCAGTTGCATCAGTGGGGCCAACTCTGTTCAACATCCTGGATAATGAGCTGGGCCCTGGGACTGTTGTCCCCTCAGAAATGCAGCAATTGCAGTAATGGGTATTGGATGGGTAATTGGTTGAGTGTATGCCTAAGGAGAAGGACTTGGGGTGTTGGTGGATGAAGAATTGGACATGCCCTGGACGTGTGCACTCACAGAACAAAACCCCTCCTAGTCCTGGGCTCATCATCACAGCGTAGGCAGCAGGTGAAGGGGAAATTCTGACCCTCTGCTCTTCAGAGGCTGGAAATGTGTGTTCAGTTCTGGGCACCCAAGGATATGGAAGATATAGACTTGCTGAAGCAGAGCTGTGGATGGACCAGGAAGATGATGAGGGTCTGGAGCAACTGGTGTGCAGCCAAAGTGAAAACAAGGCCCATACATGGCTTGTATGAGGCAGGGATAGACCTGCATCAGTTTATCCAGCTCTGGGATCAAACAAGTGAAGGGTTTGTGGAGTACACCAAAAGGTAAAGTGTGCCAGTGTGTGCCAGTGAAGGAAAAGAAGACAACGTCATGCTGCAATGAAAAAGAATTTTATTGAGCTAAAAGAACAGTGGAAGGTCATGAGCATCCACTAGAAGAGAGTAGACTGAGATGCGAGGAGGGCGACCAACAGCTGAGGTCCTTTGCATGCAGTAGGTTTGGCCAGAGCACCAAGGACTGTCTGCCCCACAGTGGGAGCAGCCCAGTGGAAGTGTCCAAATGTCTCTGGCTTGGGAGAAGGGATTTGGAGCAGAGGGGAATGGACAGAGCCAAAGAGACGATGCAGAGCAGGGAGCGGGAGAAGAGCAGGAGGCAGATGGGCCATGTTTGCAGGCAGGCCGGGCTGGCCCCTTGGCTGCTGCCTTGCTTGGTGCCCTGAGAGCAGGAGCTGCAAGTGCTGAGCCCCTTGGAGAGCCTTGGCCCAGAGAGGCGTCCTCAATGCCTGAGATGTGTTCCAGGGAGTGGGTGGTTGGTGTCAGGAGTGGTGCCGAGGGCCCTTAGCAGATGTAGCCGCCCCTTCTGCCGTAGCAGCCCAGGCCTCCCAGGCCGTAGCCAAACCCACGGCCATAGCCAAGGCCGTAGCCAAAGCCACCAAAGCCACCAAATCCCCCCGAGATGGGCTGTCCCTGGGCACTGAGTTCACTCCCCACAGCAGCCGAGGAGGTGGATCCGACGGCGGTGCTCTGGGGGAAGGAGGTCATGATGGGTCCTGGCAGGGTCACCAGCACAGGGGAAGGGTTGATGATGACGCGGGAATCCTGGCATTGCAGGGCACAGGGCTCGTTGCAGCTGTTGGCCAGCGGGGTGGGTCCACAGGGTCGGCAGACATCGTAGCAGGCCATGGGTGTGGTGTGGGGGGTCCCTGGAAGAGAGGAGGAGTGAGGCAGGGCAGGGTGTGGGGGTGTGAGGGGCTGGGGTGAGGGTGAAGGGTGAGGGAGTGTGGAGGCTGTTGTGGGGCTGTGGGGAAGCGTGAGGGCTGCTGAGGCTGGGGCTGAGCGTGCTGGCAGAGAGGGGCCAGGGATGCAGGAGCAGGAGGGTCAGGGATTTGGCACTCACCTTGTTGTTGGCAGAAGCAGGAGGAGAAGACTTCAGGAGAAGTGTGGGAGGGAGAGGCTCTGGGCCGGCTTTTATGCTGGTTGTGGAGGGGCGGGGCAGACTTGTCCCATGGCCTTGGGGTATTTTTTAGGCAGCAGCTCTTAGCTGGCCCAGCCTTGTGAGTCATTGTGTAGGGAGTATTTTCCTTCACAGAATTCTGCAGTGTCATGTGCTGTCCTTTAGGCAGTGTCCATCTGACCTTGGAGGCAGCTTTAAAGTGAGGGTTGGTCTTTGGGAGGAGTCGATTGTTTGATATGTGTATGGAAAGGCTGAATAAACAAGCAGAGCCCAGCAGAGTTGCAATGTCATCAGTGAGGTCATTTTGTGGCACTCGTGTGCTGTGGTTTGTGGGTGCCTTGTGAAGACTGGGCTCCTCTTCTGTGCCACTGGATGTCCATCAGTGCTTGTGTTTCACCCAGGAATGCTGAGGGAGCTGCTGATGTCCTGGGGAGGCCACTCTGCAATAACTTGGAAAGCTTGGAGTGCCTGGGAGTATCTTCTGATGGATGATGGAGGGCTCTTGGCCTTGTTTCTTGAATGGGGTTGAAGAAGATCTTGGAAAGTAGAGGCTGTTCAGGCTGAACATGTTCCAATATTATTGTCCACTAAGATTTCTGAATTTTACTCAACTAGCTATTCTGTAATTTAAAGTGTATTCCTTGACCTCATTTAGAAATCCAAAAACCCAACAACAAATGCGGGCCCATCCCTTTTTTCCCAGCCTCGTGCGTGACGTCAATTTGTTAATTCCACATTCAGCCCAAAGGGTTTCACAACTTATATCCTGTCAGTCCTAATATTGTGTTCCTATTAGCAAAAAGGAATAATTACTAATGGACAGTTAGTGAGTTGCTCTTTCCTTCTCTGTCATGCTGCTGGCATTCCTTTGTGGGATTATGCAATTCCCTGTCCTTCTCTTGAGGTTGTGTCCATCTGACCTTGGCAGCAGCTTTTAAGCGTGAGAATTAGAGGTCAAATGCTGGCCTTGATGGTTTATGTCAGGATGCATTGAAGATGTGACCAAAGCTTTGAGGAGATGGGGTGTCATCAGTGAGGTCACCCCATGGCACTGCTGTGCTGTGTTTTGTGTGCGTGTGGTGAAGATGGACCCCATTTCCTCACAGAGCTTTTAGGCTGCTCTAAGCTTTGCAGGTGTTCTGGGGGTGAGCATTTGTCCCTTTGATCACGTTATCCTCCTCCCTACCTTGGTTAAATCTATCCAGGCTTCTCGATATTCCTGGCCTTTGCCATTGGAGATGGGAAATCATTCCATATGAGTTAAGGAGGTGTCCTATGCTCCTCACAGTGTGGATTGATCTGTAGCACTCGTCTCAGCTGGGCCCAGCAAGGTCACACTGCGGGGTCACAACGCTGGGCTGTGGCGGACACATGGAAAGGAAACCTCGTGGAGGATAAGAAGTGGCATAAGGGGAAAAATTACTCACAGATTGATTAGTCAACCCTTCAAACCCACTGAAGGGTTTGAACTGTGTCTGCAGTTTAGAGATAAGGGAGTCCTGTGGGGCTGTTTTAAGGCGCTGATAGAATGCCAGGAACATGACACCAGTTACCATTCCCTTGTCAATGAAAGCATTCGAGCAGGGAAGGACCTTGTGACACTGGTGGAGCATAAATGGATCATGATGCAAAAATGTACCCTCTGATGCAAAAAGCTCCAGGAGTTACCAGGTCAGGATTAAGAAATATGTAACAGGAAAAGTAATACGAGGAGGATGAGGCAGCACTGGTGGGGCTGCAGAGTGCAACAAGGACATGGGCATGGTGCCGTCGTAGGACACAAAATAAATTGACTCTACTAAGTTCTCAGGCAGAATAGAAATGAAGGCTTTATTTACAATTATTTTAGCTTTTTTTTAATAACATGTTGCGCTACAAAAGGTACATTATTGGTCAATAGGATTGACACCTCTCTCTCTATTGGTTAAGTAACAGAAATAGCAAACAACACCTGGGAGAGAGGGTGTTGTGAGAAAAGGAATATTGTTTACTTAGAAATGTTATAGGAAAGGTAGTTATTTACACAAAGCTGTTTTAGGAAGAAAAACTGTGGAAAAAATTTCCCTTGGGAAAGCTAGCACAAGCTAAAAATTCTCTTAGGCTCAGAAAATCATGTCTACAACATGGTTGACCGAGAGCAGTGCAAGGAGACCATGACACTGACAGGACTGGAGTACCCTTAAAACAAGGAGAAGCTGACAGATCTAGGGGTTCTTTCGGCAGAAGAAAAGAAGGCAAATGAGAAATGAGGTCATTATGCCACAGCGTGTCCTCATTGCTGACACATCAACTATCCTCAGGTTATTTGAATGTTCTACATGTCCTGAAAGGCATCAGCAACAAGATAATGGTCGCTAATTCTTGCAATTAAAGGTTGCCGCCAAGGTCAGATTGACACGGCCTCAGGGTCAGGACATGGAATTGCAGCACTGCATGAAAGAAAACATTCCCCACATCAGGATTCACCAGGGTGGGCCAGAAAAGAGCTGCTGCTTAAAAATGCCCCAAGGCCATGGGACAAGGCTGTCCCACCCCTCCACAACCAGCATAAAAGCCAGCCCAGAGCCTCTCTCCCTCACACACTTCTCCTCACACCTTCTCCTCCTGCTCCTGCTGACAACCAGGTGAGTCTCAGACCCCTGACCCTCCTGCTCCTGCATCCCTGGCCCCTCTCTGCCAGCACACTCAGCCCCAGCCTCAGCAGCCCTCACGCCTCCCCACAGCCCCACAACAGCCTCCACACTCCCTCACACTCCTGCATCATTGCCCCTCACACCCCCCACACCCCTGCCCTTCCTCACCCCTGTCTCTTCCAGGACCCTCCACACCACACCCATGGCCTGCTACGATGTCTGCAGACCCTGCGGACCCACCCCGCTGGCCAACAGCTGCAACGAGCCCTGTGCCCTGCAATGCCAGGATTCCCGTGTCATCATCAACCCTTCCCCTGTGCTGGTGACCCTGCCAGGACCCATCATGACCTCCTTCCCCCAGAGCACCGTCGTTGGATCCACCTCCTCGGCTGCTGTGGGGAGTGAACTCAGTGTGCAGGGACAGCCCATCTCGGGGGGATTTGGTGGCTTTGGTGGCTTTGGCTATGGCCTTGGCTATGGCCGTGGATTTGGCTACGGCCTGGGAGGCCTGGGCTGCTATGGCAGAAGGGGCGGCTACATCTGCTAAGGGCCCTCAGCACCAGCCCTGACACCAACCACCCACTCCCTGGAACACATCTCAGGCATTGAGGACGCCTCTCTGGGCCAAGGCTCTCCAAGGGGCTCAGCACTTGCAGCTCCTGCTCTCAGGGCACCAAGCAAGGCAGCAGCCAAGGGGCCAGCCTGGCCTGCCTGCAATCATGGCCCATCTGCCTCCTCCTTTTCCTTCATTTCCTGCTCTGCATTGTCCCTTTGGCTCTGTTCATTCCCCTCAGGTCCAAATCGCTTTTCCCAAGCCAGAGACCATCAGGCTGCTCCCACTGCAAGTCAGGAAGTCCTTGATGCTCTGGCTGAATCACCTGGAAGCAAAGAGGCCTTGGCTGATGTCCGGCCTACTTGCACCTCAGCCTGACATCTTCCGCTTGCTACTCATGGTTTTCACTTTTCTTTATGTCTCAATAAAATTCTTTTGCAAAGCAGCTTTGTGAAGTGTCCTCTTCCTTGACAGGCAAACACTGGCACATTTTGCTCCTCCATTGCATCCCACAAACCCTTCACTTGTTTGATCCCGTGCCTGGATACACCAATGTAAGCTTTTCCCTGCCTCTGACACAAGCCAGTTATGGGGTTTGTGTTCAGATTGGCTGCACACCAGTTCCTCCAGGCCCTCATAATCTTCCCTGTCCATCTACAGCTCTGTTCAAGCAGGTCCATGTCTTCCAAGAACACATCTCCAGTCTCAGGAGAGCAGAGCAGAGGGAAAGAATTCCCATCTCATCTGCTGCTCAACGCTGTGGGGATGAGCCCAGGACACCGGGGCATTGAGGTCTGTGAGTGTTCATGGCTGAGCCATGTTCAATTCCTCATCCACCAACATCCCAGGTCGTTCTCTGGGCTGCTCTCAACCCCCTCATTGTCCAGTCTACAGCCATGTTTGGCATTGCTCCAAAGCAAGTGCAGAGCTTGCATTTGGCCACTTCAGGAAACTGACAATATTCCACTGCCCTAACCTGTTCCAGCCCTGCTGGATGTCTTCCCTCCAGAAAACCAAACACACCACTCAGAGTGTTCTGGTCTCTGATTTTGCTGAACATCCCACTCAATCCCACCATCCATGTCCCTGACAAAGATGGGAAATAATTGGTCCCAATTGGAGCTTCTGCCTGTCACCAGTCATCCATTGAGTCAATGACCACCACAGCTCAACTTAGACTGTCCTCTTGGAATTAGACCATCCCATCCATTCCTTATCCACCACATGGTCCAACCACAACTCCACATCTTTCCAGGCTGAATACACTGATGCCTTCTGGTACAGGAATAAGTGCTAGGCACAAGTCCAGGTGCAGGATATTGTCGCCTCTCCCCTCATCCAACAAGGCTGGAACCAAAACCATCTCATTAGAAGATGCCACCAAGTTCAGACAGACACAGCCACAATAGCAGGGCATGATAATGGAGAGCTGAGGGAAGCAAAATACCACCCACCTTATGATTTGCCAGAGATGCTGCCTAAAAAAATGCCCCAATGTCATGGCCAATGGCTGTCCCAAACCTTCAGCCCCAGAATATCCTCAAGGTCACACTCCAGATGTTATCCAGCAGAGTCTTGTCTTCCTTATTCCAAATAACCCAGAGAAAAACACAGTTCTCTAGTGTGAGCAGAGAAGAGCAGAGGAGCAGAATCTTCCTCACATTGAATGGAGCAATCCCAAACATGCAGGATACAGGATGGGTGATGAGGGGATTGAGAGCAGCCCCAAGAAGGAGGACTTGGGGTGTTGGATGAAGAATTGGATGTGCCCTGGCCATGTGCATTCACCAACCAGAAACTCCCCCTGTGTCCTGGGCTCATCCCCACAGCGTGGGCAGCACAAGAGAGTGGGTGAATCTCACCCTCTGCTCTCCTGTAGTAAGATCAGAGTTCTGTGTTGAACTTCGGGCCCCAATGATAAGACAGACATGGACCTTGAGTGGATATGTGGAAGGGTCTGGAAGATGATGAGGGTCAGGAGCAACTGGTGTCCAGCCAAAGGGAACACACAGCCTGGAAGATGATGAGGGGCTTGTGCCAGAGGCAGGGAGAGATCTGCATTAGTGTATCCAAGCCTGTGATTCAGCAGCTGAAGATTTGCTGGAATGCAATGCAAGAGCAAAGTGTTCCATTGGGTACTAGAACTGGGGAAGTAACACGTAAAAGAGGTCTTGGAGCACTTTTTCACCCACCCCAGTGGTATCTACAACCCTGGCATACTACTGAGCAGGAGTTGGAACAGCTTAGGGAGAAGAAAGAACAAGGACTCATCAAAGCTATAATGCAGGAAGATTTTATTGAGGTAGAACAGTGAAAACTCAGGAGATGCCAGTGGAAGGGAGCTGCTCTGAGGGGCAGGTAGGCATCAGCCAAGATGCTTTCTTGCAGGAGGTTGTGCCAGACTTTCTGCCTTGCAGAGGGAGCAGCCCAGAGGAGGTGTCTCATGGTCTCTGGCGTGGGTGAAGGGGTTTGCAGTGTAGGAGACCACAAATAGACAGAGGGGTGATGCAGAGCAGGGAATGGAGGAAGAGGAAGAAGGAGATGGGCCATGTTTGCAGGCAGGCCGGGCTGGCCCCTTGGCTGCTGCCTTGCTTGGTGCCCTGAGAGCAGGAGCTGCAAGTGCTGAGCCCCTTGGAGAGCCTTGGCCCAGAGAGGCGTCCTCAATGCCTGAGATGTGTTCCAGGGAGTGGGTGGTTGGTGTCAGGGCTGGTGCTAAGGGCCCTCAGCAGATGTAGCCGCCCCTTCTGCCGTAGCAGCCCAGGCCTCCCAGGCCGTAGCCAAACCCACGGCCATAGCCAAGGCCGTAGCCAAAGCCACCAAAGCCAAATCCCCCCGAGATGGGCTGTCCCTGCACACTGAGTTCACTGCCCACAGCAGCCGAGGAGGTGGATCCGACGGCGGTGCTCTGGGGGAAGGAGGTCATGATGGGTCCTGGCAGGGTCACCAGCACAGGGGAAGGGTTGATGATGACGCGGGAATCCTGGCATTGCAGGGCACAGGGCTCGTTGCAGCTGTTGGCCAGCGGGGTGGGTCCGCAGGGTCGGCAGACATCGTAGCAGGCCATGGGTGTGGTGTGGAGGGTCCCTGGAAGAGAGGGGGATAAGTTAGGGCTGTGGGGGTGAGGGGTGCAAGGGGCAGTGATGCAGGAGGGTGAGGGAGTGTGGAGGCTGTTGTGGGTCTGTGGGGAAGTGTGAGGGCTGCTGAGGCTGGGGCTGAGTGTGCTGGCAGAGAGGGCCCAGGGATGCAGGAGCAGGAGGGTCAGGGGCTTGATACTCACCTGGTTTTCCACAGGAGGAGAAGGAGAAGTTGTCAGGAAGAAGTGTGTGAGGGAGAGAGGCTCTGGGCCGGCTTTTATGCTGGTTGTGGAGGGGCGGGGTAGTCTTGTCCCATGGCCTTGGGGCATTCACCAGCCAGCAGCTCTTGCCTGGTCCAGCCTTGTGACTCATGATATGGGGAATGTTTTCCTTCCCACAACTTTGCAGTGTCATATCCAGCTCTTAGGGCTGTGTCCATCTGACCTTGGCGGCAGCTTTAGGAGATAGCATTTGGGCGGATTTTATTGTTAGAAGTTTGTCAGGAAGAGCTGAACAAACAACCAGAGCCCTGGAGAGTTGCAATGCCATCAGTGAGGTAATTTTGGGGCACTCATGTGCTGTGGTTTGTGGATGCCTTGTGAAGACTGGGCTCCTCTTCTGTGGCACTGGATGTCCATCAGCCATTGTGCTGCACCCAGGAATGCTGAGGGAGCTGCTGATGTCCTCGGGAGGTCACCGAGGAATATCTTGGAGAGGTTCTGGTGCCTGGGAATATTTGCTGATTTATGAAATAGAGTTCATTCCCTTGTATGTAAGCAAGGGGGCAAATCTGGAAAATGAGAGGCTTTTTAGGTTGAATGTGTTCCATTGTTATGGTCCATTTGGATTTCTGAAATTTACTCGACCATATTATTGTCATTAAAGTAATTATATTATTATTATTATTATTACTAATATTAATATTAATATTATTATTAAAGGCATTATTGTCAATAAAATGTATTTCTTTGCCTCATTCAGAAATCCTAGAAATAAAAACAAACCAGGCTTGATCCCTTTTTTCCCCAAACTGATCTCTGTCGGCAACTCACTTTTTCTGTATTCAAGCCACACGGTATCATAACTTATAATCATAAGTATTAATGTTTTGCTCCTGTGAGCAAAACCCAATAATGAGTAATGGACAGCCGGCAAACTCCTCTTTCCTTCTTTGCCATGGTTTTGTTGTTCCTCTGTGGAATTGTGCAATTTCGTGTTCTGCTCCTGAGGCCATCTCCACCTTGATGATGACCTTGGTGATGGTTTTTAGTTGTGAGAATTAGAGACCAACGTGTTGTTTGTTGATGGTGCATGCCTGGACATGTAGAAGATTCAATCAAAGCTTACAAAGATTGGGGTGTTGTCACTGAGGTCATTCCATGGCATATTGAAAATGTGTCCTATTTGCATTTTTGCCTCCTGCCTGGAAGAACTCCCAGCTCCCTCAGCTTCTCCTCATCTTAAGGATACTCCTGTCCTGTCAGTGTCATGGTGGCCTTGCACTGCTCTTGGTCAACCATATTCATGACCTGTGATGAGGAACAGGCTGTTCAGCTCCCTCAACCTGCTTGTATTTCTCTTTCTAATCCTGTCCTGGTAACTGCTGGAGCTTTTTACTGTAAAGGGAACATGGTGACCTCAAAATCCATTTATGCTCCACCAGGAAAAGGAGGTCCTTCCCTGCTAGAACACTTTGGTTGCCAAAGGAAGGGCAACTGGTGTCATCCTGGACTTCCATCAGGGTTTTAACACAGTCCCACGTAACATCTTTGTCTCTAAATTGGAGACACGTGGGTTTCAAAGATGGACTAATGAAAGGATGAGGAACAGCCAGAGAGTGATGGTCTATGTACAGGTGGAGGCTGATGATGAGGCCTTCAGGCCTCTGCCTTGGACTGGTGATCTTGAATACCTTTATCAAGGACATGAGCAGTGAGATTGAGACCACACTCAGCTTGTTTGCAACTCCCAGGAATCTGAGTGTTGTGGTTGACACAAGAACAATGAGAGATCCCATCAGGAGGGATAGTGGGAATGCGGAGACCATAAGAACCTCATGAGCTTCAACAAATGCAAGTTCAAGGTCCTGGACGTGCATTGGGACTGTCCCAGACATGAGCAGAAAATCCTTTTGGACAGAAAATCCTTAAACCAGTTCCACAGAGAAAGACCTGAGAGTTCTGGTGGACCAAAATCTTGACAGGAAGCAGCAATATGAATTTTCAGCCCAGAACACCAAGCATAAACTGGGCTGCATAGAAAGAAGTGTAGCCAGCAGGAATGGCTGGGAGTCAGTTGGACATGTGACCATGTCATTATTGTTGTGGCAGAGACCAAATGGATCAAGAGATGGCCATGCATCCTTGCAGCAAAAGAACTTCTGGAAAAGGGTTTCTAGCAGGTTGGCACTTCCTGTATCCTCAGAGATAAGGATATCTGATTTGATGTGGTGTGCTGGGCTCTAGAGTGGAAGAAAGATGTGGACTTAGTGAAGCAAGAACAGTGCAGGAACAGCAAGGGGTTGAGGGGACCAAAGAATCCTTGTTGTGATTAAAAATGAGAGATGTGCGAGGTTTATTTTTGTGAGATGGGAAGAATTGGCAAAGGAGATTTTGTGAGTGTTCCGTGGCATGACCTCACTCAAAACACCCCAATTCTTGTAGGCTTTGTTGTCATCTTCTACGTACCTAACGCAAAACAACGATCCAAATCCTTTGGCATCTACTCCTCAAAATTAAAAACCGCCACAAAGGTCAGATGGACACAGCCTCTAGAGAAGGACACAGAATCTCAGAATTCCACAAAGACACACCAGCAACATGACAGAGGAGGAAATAGGATCACAATGACCATCCAGTAGCAATTAGTGTTTTTTTTCCTAACAGGAACAAAATATTACGACGGACAGGATATAAGTTATGAAATCATATGGCATGAATGTGGAATAAACAAATTCACGTCAGAGACGGGCCTGGGCAAAATGTGATCAAGCATCATTGGTTACTTGTTTATTTGATTTCTTAAAGAGGTAAAGAAATACACTTTAAATGACAGAGTAGGTTTCCATAGTAAGTTGAGAAATCCAAATGGATCACAGCACTGGAACAAGTTCAGTCTAACCAGGCTCTAATTTCTGGATCCTCTCTCTTGATCCTAGAAAAGAAATAAGGTCATGGGATCTCTTTCATCCATCAGGAAGAGCTCCCAGGCACTGAGATATTTCCAAATGATCTTTCCTAGGACATCAGCAGCTCCCTCAGCATTCCTGGGTGCAACACAAGGACTGATGGACATCCAGCGGCGCAGAAAAGGGGCCCAGTCTTCACAAGGCACCCACAAATCACAGCACATGAGTGCCACAAAATGACCTCACTGATGACATTGCAATTCTGCTGGGCTCTGGTTGTTTATTCAGCCCTCCCTGACTCACATCTAACAAAGAAATCCTCCCAAATACAAATGTAATAAAGTTGCTGCCAAGGTCAGATGGACATGGCTTCAAGAGCAGGATATGGAATTGCTGAACTACATGAAGGAAAACACTCCCCACCTTATGACTCCTCAGCCTGGCCCAGGAAGGAGCTGATGCTGCCAAAATGCCCCAAGGCCATGGGACAAGACTACCCCGCCCCTCCACGACCAGCATAAAAGGCAGCCCAGAGCCTCTCTCCCTCACACACTTCTCCTCACACCTTCTCCTTCTCCTGCGGACAACCAGGTGAGTCTCAAGCCCCTGACCCTCCTGCTCCTGCACCCCTGGCCCCTCTCTGCCAGCATGCTCAGCCCCAGCCTCAGCAGCTCTCACACTTCCCCACAGCCCCACAACAGCCTCCACACTCCCTCACCATCGCCCCTTGCACCCCCTCATCCCCTGCCTCATGCTCCTCTCTTCCAGGACCCTCCACACCACACCCATGTCCTGCTACAATGTCTGCCGACCCTGCGGACCCACCCCGCTGGCCAACAGCTGCAACGAGCCCTGTGCCCTGCAATGCCAGGATTCCCGCGTCATCATCAACCCTTCCCCTGTGCTGGTCACCCTGCCAGGACCCATCATGACCTCCTTCCCCCAGAGCACCGCCGTCGGATCCGCCTCCTCGGCTGCTGTGGGGAGTGAACTCAGTGTGCAGGGACAGCCCATCTCGGGGGGATTTGGCTTTTGCCTTGGCTACGGCCTTGGCTATGGCTACGGCCTTGGCTATGGCCGTGGATTTGGCTACGGCCTGGGTGGCCTGGGCTGCTATGGCAGAAGGGGTGGCTACATCTGCTAAGGGGCCAGCCTGGGCTTCCTGCAAACATGGCCCATGGGCCTCCTCTTCTCCCTCTCCCTGCTTTGCATTGCCCCTTAGGCTCTCTCTATTTCCCTCTGCTGCAAACCCCTTCTCCCAAGTCATAGACCACTGGGCACCTCTGCTGGGTTGCTCCCATTGTGGGGCAGAAAGTCCTTGATGCTCTGGAAAAACCTCCTGCAAGCAAATGACCATGGCTGATGGTTGTCCTACTTGCACCTCAGCCTGGCTGCCTTCTACTGGATGCTCATGACCTTTCATTCTTCTACCTCAATAAAGTTTTCCTGCATCATAACTTCAAATGACTCCTCCTTGTTTCTTTTCCCAAGACTTTTCCAGTCTTACTTAGCACTAAGCCAGGGTTGTGGAGGCCATTTGGGTTAAAAAGTGTTCCAAGACCTCTTTCAGGATTTATTTTCCCAGTTCTACCACGCACTGGCATGCTTTGGTCTTCCAGTGCATCCTGCAAACCCATCTGTTTCCAGAACTCAGGCCTGGATACACTAATGCAGGTCTGTCCCTGCTGCTGGCACAAGCCCTTTTGGGTGGTGTGTTCACCTTGGTTGGACATCAGTTGCTCCAACCCCTCATGATATCCTCAGCCCATTCACCGATCTGCTCGAGCAAGTCCATGTCCTTATCATAGAGGTCCTATGGTTGAACACACAATTCCAGTCTCACCAGAGAGGAGTAGAGCTGTGAATCCCCTTCTCACCTGCTCCTCACGCTGTGGGGATGACCACAGGACACAGGGCGTTTCTGGTCTATGAGTGCACATGGTCAGGGCACGTTCAATTTTTCGTCCACCAAAACCCCAAATCCTTCCCCTTGGGACTGCTCTCAACCCCCTCATGATTCAGCCTTTATCCTGCATGTTTGGGATTGCTCCAATCCAGTTGCAGCAGATTCTGCCCCTCTGCTTCTCTCTGATGATATTGGAGCACTCTTAATCTATGGGAATAAGGATGACAAGATTCTGATTTAGAAGATCCAGAGCACAGCCTTGAGGATGATCTATGGCTGGAGGTTTGGGACAGCCTTGGCCAGTTATCCCGGGGCATTTTTTCAGGCAGCAGCTTTTGCCTGGAACAGCCTAGAGAATCATAAGGTGGGAGGGTTTTACTTCACACAGCTCTGGATTGTCACGTCCTGCTCTTGAGGCTGTGTCCATCTGACCTTGGCTGCAGATTTGATGAGTTGATATTGGTTCCAGCATAGCTGGATGAGGGAAGAGGGACCAATATCATGTACCTGGATTTGTGCACAGTATTTGTTCCTTTGCCAGACAATGTGGAGAATGAATTCCTTCATCAATGGAGGCATGTGAGCAATCCAGCCTATGTGAAAGGATAGGCCTGTAACCATTTCAAGGATGAAGAAGTCACACACCAGGAAGAAGAAGTTGCAGAAAGTCAAGAAGAAAGTATAAAGAAGAACAAAAGGTGGTAAACAACTTCAGAAATGTGGGAATTGGAAGAAAGCCAGAAAAAATTATATGTATAATTTTGCTGTGTATGTAAGAAGAATTAACCAATAGGGACAAAAAGACTAAAGTGTGCTTCTAGGGGTAACCAATTGTGAAATAGAATGAAACACATGATTAAGGCTAAGAATTATATAAAAGAAACTGGAAAATCTATTAAAATGGCTTATTTCGATCACATTGATCATGGAATAGTGTCCCTTTTTCTTTTCGCAAGACAACATCCTTCTCTCTAAGCTGGAGAGACGTGGAGTTGATGGTTGGACCATTTGGTTAGGAAGGAAATGGGTGGGATGGTCTCAGAGGAAGTGTTATGGTCAATGGCTCCATGTGTGTGTGCAGAACAGGGATGAGTGGTGACCCTCAGAGACTCTGTTGCAACCATTATCACTTCCCATCTTTGTCAGGGACATGGAGAGTGCAGTTGTGTGTCCCCTCAGCAAAAACGTGGATAACAGTAAGGTGAATGGTGTGGTTGATTGTTTGGAGGGAAGGGATGGCATCCAGAGGGTTCAGGACAGGCTAGGGAGATGGGCTGGTATGAAGCTCGTGAAGATCCTCAGGGCCAAGGGGAAGGTCCTGCTCCTGGATTGGATCCATCTCATTAATGGATGTTGGATGGGCAATGAGTTAATTAAGAGCATCCAATAAGAAAGTTTTGGGGTGTTGGTGGATGAAGAATTGGACACATCTTGGCCATGTGAATGAGCTGAGCGAAAATCCCCCATGTCCTGGGGTTATCCCCACAGTGTGGGCAGCAAATTCTGCCCCTCTGCTGTACTCTGATGAGACTGGACTTGTGTGTTCCACTCTGAGAACACAGAAAAAGGGGAAGACATGGATGTGTTCCAGCAGATCTGTAAATGGCCATAGGAGATGGTGATGAGGGTCTGGAGGAACTGGTGTCCAGCCAAAGTGAGAACACCACCCAGGAGTTCAGAGTGGCTTGAACTCAATTCAGAGTCATGGATAGACCTGCATTAGTGTATCCAGGTGTGTGTTCAAGCAACTGAAAAGTGGCTGTGATGCACTGGAAGAACAAAGTGTAGCAAACAAAGTGGGTAGTGGAATTGGGGAAATAATTCCTCAAAGAGGTCTTGGAGCACTTTCCCAACAACCCCAATAGCCTCGACAACATTGCCTTAGTCTCCAAGAGTCTAGGGAGAAGAAAGAAGGAGTCTTCTGAGGTTATGATGCAGGAAAACTTTATTGTGGTAGAAGAGTGAAAACTCAAGACCAGCCAGTGGAAGGGAGCTGGTCTGAGGGGCAAGTAGAGCAAACACAAGTGGAGGCCCCTTGCTTGCAGATGGTTTGGCCAAAGCATCAAGGTGTCCTTGCCCCATAGTGGGAGCTGGCCACTGGAGGTGCCTGATGGTCTCTGGCTTGGGAGAAGGGGTTTGCAGCAGAGGGGAATGGACAGAGCCAAAGAGACAATGCAGAGAACAGAGTGGGAGAAGAGCAGGAGGCAGATGCAGGCAGGCTGGGCTGGCCCCTTGGCTGCTGCCTTGCTTGGTGCCCTGAGAGCAGGAGCTGCAAGTGCTGAGCCCCTCGGAGAGCCTTGGCCCAGAGAGGCGTCCTCAATGCCTGAGATGTGTTCCAGGGAGTGGGTGGTTGGTGTCAGGGCTGGTGCTGAGGGCCCTTAGCAGATGTAGCCGCCCCTTCTGCCGTAGCAGCCCAGGCCTCCCAGGCCGTAGCCAAATCCACGGCCATAGCCAAGGCCATAGCCAAAGCCACCAAAGCCACCAAATCCCCCCGAGATGGGCTGTCCCTGCACACTGAGTTCAGTGCCCACAGCAGCCGAGGAGGTGGATCCGACGGCGGTGCTCTGGGGGAAGGAGGTCATGACGGGTCCTGGCAGGGTCACCAGCACAGGGGCAGGGTCGATGATGACGCGGGAATCCTGGCATTGCAGGGCACAGGGCTCGTTGCAGCTGTTGGCCAGCGGGGTGGGTCCGCAGGGTCGGCAGAGGTTGTTGCAGGCCATGGGTGTGGTGTGGAGGGTCCTGGAAGAGAGGGGGGTGAGGGAGGGTAGGGCTTTGGGGGAATGAGGGAGGGAGGGGTGGTGTTGCCTGAGGGCAAGGGAGTGTGGAGGCTGTTGTGGGGCTGTGAGAGGCGTGAGGCTGCTGAGGCTGAGGCTGAGTGTGCTGGCATAGAGGGGCCAGGGATGCGGGAACAGTAAGGTCAGGGTTTTGGAGGCCTCACCTGGTGTCCGCAGGAGGAGAAGGAGGAGAAGTTTCAGGAGAAGTGTGTGAGGGAGAGAGGCTCTGGGCTGCCTTTTATGCTGGTTGTGGAGGGGTGGGACAGCCTTGTCTCGTGCCTTGGGGCATTTTTTAGGCAGCAGCTCTGTCCTGGCCCAGCCTTGTGAGTCATGAGGTGGGGACTGTTTCTTCTTACTGATGTTCTGCAGTGTCACCTCTTCCTCTTCTGTTCCTGTCCATCTGACATTGACGGCAGCTTATAATTGCGAGAATTAGAGACCAGTGTGGGGTCTTTTGATGACATCTATCAAGACATGCAAAAAATTCAACCAAAGCTAAAGAGAATTGGGGAGTGTCAGTGAGGTCATGACATAGTGACATGTCCCATTTGCATTCTTGCCTTCTGCCTCAAGAAACTTTCATGTCTTTCAGCTTCTCCTCGTTTTGAGGGTACTCCAGTCCTGTCAGTGTCATGATCTCCCTGCACTGCTCTTGGTCAACCACGTCCAAGTCCTTGTTCCACTCTGGAGCCCCAACAGTGGTGGGGGACAGGAGGGTCAATGCCCTCAGCCTGCTTGTATTTCTTCTCCTATGTTATGTATCCTGGTAAACTGCTAGAGATTTTATTCCAAAGAGTACTGTCCACCTCATGATCCACTAGCTCCATCAGGACTACAAGGACCTTCCCTTCTTGAATGCTTTGGTTGCCAAGGGAAGGGCAACTGGTGTCATGTGCCTGGACGTCTGCCAGGGCTTTAACAGTCCCACATAACATCTTTGTGTGTTAACTGGACATACAAAAGTTTCAAAGGTGGACTGATGAATGGATGTGGAACAGCCAGAGAGTGATGGTCAGTGGTTCTCTGTACAGGTGGAGGCTGATGATGAGGCCTTCAGGCCTCTGCCTTGGACTGGTGATCCTGAGTACCTTTTTCAAGGACTTGAGCAGTGAGATTGAGACTACGCTCAGCGTGTTTGCAGGTGCCGGGAAGCTGAGCAGTGCAGTTGACACAAGAACAATGAGAGATCCCATCAGGAGGGACACTGGGAATGTTGAGACCATAAGAACCTCATGAGCTTCAACAAATGCAAGTTCAAGGTCATGGACGTGAATTGACGCAATCCCGGATGCCAGCAGAGCTTTGGACAGGAACTTTTTGAGAGCAGTTCCACAGAGAAGGATTTGCAGGTTCTGGTGAACCAAAAGCTGGACATGACACAGAAATGTGAATTTCCAACTCGGAAAAACAACCATATCATGAGCTGCATAGAACTAGGCGTGGCCAGCAGGAACAGCTGGGGGTCAATTGAAGACATGAGAAAACACCCAAATTCTTGTGGGTTTTGTTTGCATCTTTTACATTCCTGAGAAAAAAATCAATTCCTATCCATTGACCTTTCTACTGCTCCCAATTTAAAAGCTGCCATCCAAGGTCAGACGACACGGCCTCAAGGGCAGGGCAGGGCAATCACAGAACATCAGGAAGGAAAACATGGAATACCTAGTGACTCACAAGGCTGAGCCAGCACAGAGCTGCTGCCTAAAAAATGCCCCAAGGCCATGGGACAAGGCTGTCCCACCCCTCCACAACCAGCATAAAAACCAGCCCAGAGCCTCTCTCCCTCACACACTTCTCCTCACACCTTCTCCTCCTGCTCCTGCCCACAGCCAGGTGAGTCTCAAACCCCTGACCCTCTTGCACCTGCATCCCTGGCCCCTCTCTGCCAGCATGTTCAGCCACAGCCTCAGCAGCCCTCACAAATCCCCACAGCCCCACAACAGCCTCCACACGCCCTTGCCCTCTTTCATCATTGCCCCTCACACCCCCACACCCCTGCCCTGCCTCACCCCTGTCTCTTCCAGGGACCCTCCACACCACACCCATGGCCTGCTATGATGTCTGCCGACCCTGCGGACCCACCCCGCTGGCCAACAGCTGCAACGAGCCCTGTGCCCTGCAATGCCAGGATTCCCGCGTCATCATCAACCCTTCCCCTGTGCTGGTGACCCTGCCAGGACCCATCATGACCTCCTTCCCCCAGAGCACCGCCGTCGGATCCACCTCCTCGGCTGCCGTGGGGAGTGAACTCAGTGTGCAGGGACAGCCCATCTCGGGGGGATTTGGCTTTGGCCTTGGCTATGGCCTTGGCTATGGCTACGGCCTTGGCTATGGCTACGGCCTTGGCTATGGCCGTGGATTTGGCTACGGCCTGGGAGGCCTGGGCTGCTATGGCAGAAGGGGCGGCTACATCTGCTAAGGGGCCAGCCCGGGCTTCCTGCAAACATGGCCCATGGGCCTCCTCTTCTCCCTCTCCCTGCTTTGCATTGCCCCTTAGGCTCTCTCTATTTCCCTCTGCTGCAAACCCCTTCTCCCAAGTCATAGACCATTGGGCACCCCTGCTGGGCTGCTCCTATTGTGGGGCAGAAAGTCCTTGATGCTCTGGAAAAACCTCCTGCAAGCAAAGGACCATGGCTGATGGTTGCCCTACTTGCACCTCAGCCTGGCTGCCTTCTACTGGATGCTCATGACCTTTCATTCTTCTACCTCAATAAAGTTTTCCTGCATCATAACTTCAAATGACTCCTCCTTGTTTCTTTTCCCAAGACTTTTCCAGTCTTACTTAGCACTAAGCCAGTGCTCTACCTCAATAAAGTTTTCCTGCATCATAACTTCAAATGACTCCTCCTTGTTTCTTTTCCCAAGACTTTTCCAGTCTTACTTAGCACTAAGCCAGGGTTGTGGAGGCCATTTGGGTTAAAAAGTGTACCAAGACCTCTTTCAGGATTTATTTTCCCAGTTCTACCACCCACTGGCATGATTTGGTCTTCCAGTGCATCCTGCAAACCCTTCTGTTTCCAGAACTCAGGCCTGGATACACTAATGCAGGTCTATCCCTGCTGCTGGCACAGGCCCTTTTGGGTGGTGTGTTCACCTTGGTTGGACATCAGTTGCTCCAACCCCTCATGATATCCTCGGCCTATTCACAGATCTGCTCGAGCAAGTCCATGTCCTTATCATAGAGGTCCTATGGTTGAACACACAATTCCAGTCTCACCAGAGAGGAGGAGAGCTGTGAATCCCCTTCTCACCTGCTCCTCACGCTGTGGGGATGACCACAGGACACAGGGCGTTTCTGGTCTGTGAGTGCACATGGTCAGGGCATGTTCAATTTTTCGTCCACCAAAACCCCAAATCCTTCCCCTTGGGACTGCTCTCAACCCCCTCATGATTCAGCCTTTATCCTGCATGTTTGGGATTGCTCCAATCCAGTTGCAGCAGATTCTGCCCCTCTGCTTCTCTCTGATGATATTGGAGCACTCTTAATCTATGGGAATAAGGATGACAAGATTCTGATTTAGAAGATCCAGAGCACAGCCTTGAGGATGATCTATGGCTGGAGGTTTGGGACAGCCTTGGCCAGTTATCCCGGGGCATTTTTTCAGGCAGCAGCTTTTGCCTGGAACAGCCTAGAGAATCATAAGGTGGGAGGGTTTTACTTCACACAGCTCTGGATTTTCACGTCCTGCTCTTGAGGCTGTGTCCATCTGACCTTGGCTGCAGATTTGATGAGTTGATATTGGTTCCAGCATAGATGGATGAGGGAAGAGGGACCAATATCATGCACCTGGATTTGTGCACAGTATTTGTTCCTTTGCCAGACAATGTGGAGAATGAATTCCTTCATCAATGGAGGCATGTGAGCAATCCAGCCTATGTGAAAGGACAGGCCTGTAACCATTTCAAGGATGAAGAAGTCACACACCAGGAAGAAGAAGTTGCAGAAAGTCAAGAAGAAAGTATAAAGAAGAACGAAAGGTGGTAAACAACTTCAGAAATGTGGGAATTGAAAGAAAGCCAGAAAAAATTATATGTATAATTTTGCTGTGTATGTAAGAAGAATTAACCAATAGGGACAAAAAGACTAAAGTGTGCTTCTAGGGGTAACCAATTGTGAAATAGAATGAAACACATGATTAAGGCTAAGAATTATATAAAAGAAACTGGAAAATCTATTAAAATGGCTTATTTCGATCACATTGATCATGGAATAGTGTCCCTTTTTCTTTTCGCAAGACAACATCCTTCTCTCTAAGCTGGAGAGATGTGGAGTTGATGGTTGGACCATTTGGTTAGGAAGGAAATGGGTGGGATGGTCTCAGAGAAAGTGTTATGGTCAATGGCTCCATGTGTGTGTGCAGAACAGGGATGAGTGGTGACCCTCAGAGACTTGTGTTGCAACCATTATCACTTCCCATTTTTTTCAGGGACATGGAGAATGCAGTTGTGTGTCCTCTCAGCAAAAATGTGGATAACAGTAAGGTGAGTGGTGTGGTTGATTGTCTGGACAGAAGGGATGGCATCCAGAGGGTTCTGGACGGGTTGGGGAGATAGACTGGTGTGAAGCTCATGAGGGTCAAAAGGGCCAAGAGGAAGGTCCTGCACCTGGATTGGATCAATCTCATTAATGGATGTTGGATGGGCAATGAGTTAATTGCCCATCCAATTAAGATGCATTAATTAAGAGCATCTAATAAGAAAGTTTTGGGGTGTTGGTGGATGAAGAATTGGACACATCTTGGCCACGTGAATGAGCTGAGCGAAAATCCCCCATGTCCTGGGGTTATCCCCACAGTGTGGGCAGCGAATTCTGCCCCTCTGCTGCACTCTGATCAGACTGGACTTGCTCCACTCTGAGGACACAGAAAAAGGGGAAGACATGGACGTGTTCCAGCAGATCTGTAAATGGCCATAGGAGATGGTGATGAGGGTCTGGAGGAACTGGTGTCCAGCCAAAGTGAGAACACCACCCAGGAGTTCAGAGTGGCTAGAACTCAATTCAGAGTCATGGATAGACCTGCATTAGTGTATCCAGGTGTGTGTTCAAGCAACTGAAAAGTGGCTGTGATGCACTGGAAGAACAAAATGTAGCAAACAAAGTGGGAAATGGAATTGGGGAAATAATTCCTCAAAGAGGTCTTGGAGCACTGTCCCAACAACCCCAATAGCCTCGACAACATTGCCTTAGTCTCCAAGAGTCTAGGGAGAAGAAAGAAGGAGTCTTCTGAGGTTATGATGCAGGAAAACTTTATTGTGGTAGAAGAGTGAAAACACAGGAGCTGCCAGTGGGAAGGAGCTGGTCTGAGGTGCAAGTAGAGCGACCATCAGCCAAGGTCCTTCACTTGCAGGAGGTTTGGCCAGAACATAAAGGCCTTCCTGCTCTGCAATGGGAGAAACCCAGCAGAGGTGCCTGATGGTCTCTGGCTTGGGAGAAGGGGTTTGCAGCAGAGGGGAATGGACAGAGCCAAAGGGGCGATGCAGAGCAGGGAGCAGGAGAAGAGCAGGAGGCAGATGGGCCATGTTTGCAGGCAGGCCGGGCTGGCCCCTTGGCTGCTGCCTTGCTTGGTGCCCTGAGAGCAGGAGCTGCAAGTGCTGAGCCCCTTGGAGAGCCTTGGCCCAGAGAGGCGTCCTCAATGCCTGAGATGTGTTCCAGGGAGTGGGTGGTTGGTGTCAGGGCTGGTGCTGAGATCCCTTAGCAGATGTAGCCGCCCCTTCTGCCGTAGCAGCCCAGGCCTCCCAGGCCGTAGCCAAGGCCAAAGCCAAATCCCCCCGAGACGGGCTGTCCCTGGGCACTGAGTTCACTCCCCACAGCAGCCGAGGAGGTGGATCCGACGGCGGTGCTCTGGGGGAAGGAGGTCATGATGGGTCCTGGCAGGGTCACCAGCACAGGGGCAGGGTCGATGATGACGCGGGAATCCTGGCATTGCAGGGCACAGGGCTCGTTGCAGCTGTTGGCCAGCGGGGTGGGTCCGCAGGGTCGGCAGAGGTTGTTGCAGGCCATGGGTGTGGTGTGGAGGGTCCTGAGAGAGAGGGGAGTGAGGGAGGGTAGGGCTGTGGGGGAATGAGGGAGGGAGGGGTGGTGTTGCCTGAGGGCAAGAGAGTGTGGAGGCTGTTGTGGGGCTGTGAGGAGGCGTGAGGGCTGCAGAGGCTGGGGCTGAGTGTGCTGGCATAGAGGGGCCAGGGATGCGGGAACAGCAAGGTCAGGGGTTTGAGGCTCACCTGGTTGTCCGCAGGAGGAGAAGGAGGAGAAGTTGTCAGGAGAAGTGTGTGAGGGAGAGAGGCTCTGGGCTGCCTTTTATGCTGGTTGTGGAGGGGTGGGACAGCCTTGTCTCATGCCTTGAGGCATTTTTTAGGCAGCAGCTCTGTCCTGGCCTGGCCTTGTGAGTCATGAGGTGGGGAGTGTTTCTTCTTACTGATGTTCTGCAGTGTCACCTCTTCCTCTTCTGTTCGTGTCCATCTGACATTGACGGCAGCTTATAATTGCGAGAATTAGAGACCAGTGTGGGGTTTTTTGATGACATCTATCAAGACATGTAAAAAATTCAACCAAAGCTAAAGAGAATTGGGGAGTGTCAGTGAGGTCATGCCATAGTGACATGTCCTATTTGCATTCTTGCCTCCTGCCTCAAGAAACTTTCATGTCTTTCAGCTTCTCCTCGTTTTGAGGATGCTCCAGTCTTGTCAGTGTCACGGTCTCCTGCACTGCTCTTGGTCAACAACGTCCATGATCTTGTTCCACTCTGGAGCCCCAACAGTGGTGGGGGACAGGAGGGTCAATGCCCTCAGCCTGCTTCTATTTCTTCTCCTATGTTATGTATCCTGGTAAACTGCTAGAGATTTTATTCCAAAGAGTACATGTCCACCCCATGATCCACTAAGCTCCATCAGGACTACAAGGACCTTCCCTTCTTGAGTGCTTTGGTTGCCAAGGGAAGGGCAACTGGTGTCATGTGCCTGGACGTCTGCCAGGGCTTTAACAGTCCCACATAACATCTTTGTATCTAAACTGCAATCACGTGAGTTTCAAAGGTGGACTGATGAATGGATGTGGAACAGCCAGAGAGTGATGGTCAGCGGCTCTATGTACAGGTGGAAGCTGATGATGAGGCCTTCAGGCCTCTGCCTTGGACTGGTGATCCTGAGTACCTTTTTCAAGGACTTGAGCAGTGAGATTGAGACCACGCTCAGCGTGTTTGCAGGTGCTGGGAAGCTGAGCAGTGCAGTTGACACAAGAACAATGAGAGATCCCATCAGGAGGGACACTGGGAATGTTGAGACCATAAGAACCTCATGAGCTTCAACAAATGCAAGTTCAAGGTCATGGACGTGCATTGAGGCAATCCCGGATGCCAGCACAGCTTTGGACAGGAACTTTTTGAGAGCAGTTCCACAGAGAAGAATTTGCAGGTTCTGGTGAACCAAAAGGTGGACATGACACAGAAATGTGAATTTCCAGCTCGGAAAAACAACCATATCATGAGCTGCATAGAACTAGGCGTGGCCAGCAGGAACAGCTGGGGGTCAATTGAAGACATGAGAAAACACCCAAATTCTTGTGGGTTTTGTTTGCATCTTTTACATTCCTGAGAAAAAAACAATTCCTATCCATTGACCTTTCTACTGCTCCCAATTAAAAGCTGCCTCCAAGGTCAGACGGACACGGCCTCAAGGGCAGGGCATGCAATCATAGAACATCAGGAAGGAAAACATGGAATACCTAGTGACTCACAAGGCTGAGAGGGCAAAGAGCTGCTGCCTAAAAAATGCCCCAAGGCCATGGGACAAGGCTGTCCCACCCCTCCACAACCAGCATAAAAACCAGCCCAGAGCCTCTCTCCCTCACACACTTCTCCTCACACCTTCTCCTCGTGCTCCTGCTGACAACCAGGTGAGTCTCAAACCCCTGACCCTCTTGCACCTGCATCCCTGGTCCTTCTCTGCCAGCACGCTCAGCCACAGCCTCAGCAGCCCTCACAAATCCCCATAGCACCACAACAGCCTCCACCTGTCCTTGCCCTCTTTCATCATTGCCCCTTGAAACCCCACACCTCTGCCCTGCCTCACCCCTGTCTCTTCCAGGACCCTCCACACCACACCCATGGCCTGCAACAACCTCTGCCGACCCTGCGGACCCACCCCGCTGGCCAACAGCTGCAACGAGCCCTGTGCCCTGCAATGCCAGGATTCCCGCGTCATCATCGACCCTGCCCCTGTGCTGGTGACCCTGCCAGGACCCATCATGACCTCCTTCCCCCAGAGCACCGCCGTCGGATCCACCTCCTCAGCTGCTGTGGGGAGTGAACTCAGTGCCCAGGGACAGCCCATCTCTGGGGGATTTGGTGGCTTTGGCTACGGCCTTGGCTATGGCCGTGGATTTGGCTATGGGCTGGGAGGCCTGGGCTGCTACGGCAGAAGGGGCGGCTACATCTGCTAAGGGCCCTCAGCACCAGCCCTGACACCAACCACCCACTCCCTGGAACACATCTCAGGCATTGAGGACGCCTCTCTGGGCCAAGGCTCTCCAAGGGGCTCAGCACTTGCAGCTCCTGCTCTCAGGGCACCAAGCAAGGCAGCAGCCAAGGGGCCAGCCCGGCCTGCCTGCAAACATGGCCCATCTGCCTCCTGCTCTTCTCGCACTCCCTGCTCTGCATCGTCTCTTCGGCTCTGTCCATTCCCCTCTGCTGCAAACCCCTTCTCCTAAGCCAGAGACTATCGGGCACCTCTGGTGACCAGCTCCCATTGCAGGATTGGAAGGCCTTGATGCTCTGGCCAAACCTCCTGCAACTGAAGGACCTTGGCTGATGGTCGCTCTACTTGCACCTCAGAGCAGCTCCCTTCCCATGTCTGCACAGGACCTCTCACTGTTTTTTTGTCTCAATAAATTTCTCTTGTATTGCAGCCTGAGATGTATTTTTTTCCTTCATTGGCACACACTGGCATACTTTGCTCTTCCAGTGTATCCCACAAACCATTCCCTTTCTTGATTCCTGGCCTGGCTACACTAATGCAGGTGTGTCCCTGCCTCTGATACCAACCTGTCTTGGGTGCTGTGTTCACTTTTGCTGCTCACCAGTTGCTCCAGCCTCTCATTAACTTCCATGACTACCTCTACATCTGCTCAAACAGATCCATATCACCCTTATTTTCATGTCCCAGAATTGAAAGCACAACTCCAGTCTCACCAGGTGGAGCAGAGGGGCAGAATCCCCCCTCACCTTCTGCCCATGCTGTGGGGACGAGCCCAGGACATGGGTGGTTTCTTGTCAGCACGTTCATATGGCTGGGGCATGTCCAATTCTTCATCCACCAACACCCCAAGTCCTTCTCCTCAGACATGCTCTCAATCATCAGCAATCCAATATCCATTACTGAGATTGCTCTGATCCACATTCAAGATCTTGCACTTGGCCCTGTTGGCCTTCACAAGTTTCACACCAGCCCATCTACCCAGCCCATGAGAACTCTCTGAATTCCATCCCTTGCCTCAGACCATAAACCACACCAGTCACCTTGGTGTCATCTCTAATCTTGCCAAAGGGGCACTAAAACCCACTCTCGATGTCCCTAATAAAGATGTATAGTTATAATGGTTATAACTATAATGTTATAATGGTTGCAGTATGAGTCTCAGTGGGTCACCACTCATCCCTGTTCTCCACACAGGGACATGGAGCCATTGACCAAAACATTTGAATGAGACCATCCTGCCCATTCCTTCTTCAGTCAGAGGTCCAACCATCATCCAAATCTCTCCAGCTCAGAGACAAGGCTGTTGTCTGGCACAGGAAGAAAAGCGTTGCACAAGTCCAGGTACAGAATATTGGTCCCTCTTCCCTCACTCACCCACGCTGGAACCAACACCAACCCACTAAAGCTGTCCCTAAGTTCAGATGGACATGGCCTCAAGAGCAGAACATGGAATTTAAGAGCTGTGGGAAGCAAAACAGTCCCAACCTCACGACTCACCGGGCTGTGCCAAGCAACAGCTTCTGCCTGAAAAATGTCCCAAAGTCATGGGCCAAGACTGTCTCAAACATTCATCCATGGATCATCCTCAAGGCCATACTCTTGATCTTCTCCAGCAGAGTCTTGTCTTCCTTGTAACCCAGAGATAAACACAGTTCTCCAATATCACCAGAGCACAGCAGAGGGACTGAATCTCCCTCACCTGGAACAGAGCAATCCCAAACATGCAGGACACAGGATGGGTGATGAGGGGATTGAGAGCAGCCCCAAGGAGGAGGACGTGGGGTGCTGGATGAAGAATTGGATGTGCCCTGGCCATGTGCATTCACCAACCAGAAATTCCGCCTGTGTCCTGGGCTCATCCCCACAGTGTGGGCAGCACAAGAGAGTGGGGGAATCTCACCCTCTGCTCTCCTGTAGTAAGATCAGAGTTCTGTGTTGAACTCTGAGCCTCCAAAGACAAGGAAGACATGGACCTGCTTCATGAGACCTGTAGATGGGCCTGAAAGATGACGAGAGACAGAAGCAACCAGTGTCCAGCAAAAGTGAACACACCATCCAGAGAGGCTTGACCCAGAGGCAGGCATAGATCTGCCTTAGTGTATCCAGGCCTGTGATTCAGTATGAAGGATTTCTGAGATGCACTGGAAGAGCAAGGTGTGCTAGTTGTTGGTAGAATGAAGAAATAAATCCTGAAAGCAGCCTTGGAACATTTTTTCACCCACCCCAGTGGAGTCTAGAACCCTGGCTTAGTGCAGAGTGAGACTAGAAGAATCTTGGGATCCGAAAGAAGAAGGACTCATCGTAAGATGTGATGCAGGAAAACTTTATTGAGGTAGAAGACTGAAAGGCCATAAGCAGCAAATGGATGGGAGCTGGGCTGAAGGGTACAAGAAAGGTGACCATCAGTCAAGGTCCTTTTCTTGGAGGAGGTTTTGCCAGATCATCAGGGCCTTCCTGCCCCACAGTGGGAGCATCGTGTCATGGGTGGTGCTGAGATCCCTCAGCAGATGTAGCCGCCCCTTCTGCCGTAGCAGCCCAGGCCTCCCAGGCCATAGCCAAATCCACGGCCATAGCCAAGGCCATAGCCAAAGCCACCAAAGCCACCAAATCCCCCCGAGATGGGCTGTCCCTGGGCACTGAGTTCACTCCCCACAGCAGCCGAGGAGGTGGATCCGACGGCGGTGCTCTGGGGGAAGGAGGTCATGATGGGTCCTGGCAGGGTCACCAGCACAGGGGCAGGGTCGATGATGACGCGGGAATCCTGGCATTGCAGGGCACAGGGCTCGTTGCAGCTGTTGGCCAGCGGGGTGGGTCCGCAGGGTTGGCAGAGGTTGTTGCAGGCCATGGGTGTGGTGTGGAGGGTCCTGGAAGAGAGGGGGGTGAGGCAGGGCAGGGTTGAGGGGTGCAAGGAGAGATGTGTCAGGAGGGTGAGGGAGTGTAGATGCTGTTGTGCGGCTGTGGGGAGGCGTGAGGGCTGCTGATGCTGGGGCTGAGTGTGCTGGCAGAGAGGGCCCAGGGGTGCAGGAGCAGGAGGGTCAGGGGTCTGAAGCTCACCTGGTTGTCAACAGGAGGAGAAGGTGTGAGGAGAAGTGTGTGAGGGAGAGAGGCTCTGGGCTGGCTTTTATGTTGGTTCTGTAGGGGTGGGGCAGTCTTGTCCCATGGCCTTGGGGCATTTTGCAGGCCAAAGTTCTCAGCTGGCCCAGCCTGGTGAGTCATGATGTGCGGAGTGTTTTTCTTCCCATGACTGCAATTCCACGTCCAGTTCCTGAGTCCTTGTCCATCTGACCTTGGCAGCAGCTTTCAATAGGGAGTTGGCATTTGGGCGGATTTGATTGTTGAATGTGTGTCAGGCTGGGCTGAATTAATAACCAGAGCCCAGCAAAAATGCAATGTCACCAGTGATGTCATTTTGTGGCCCTTGTGTTCTGTGGTTTGCTGGTGCCTTGTGAAGACTGGGCTTCTCTTTTGTGCCGCTGGATGTCCATCAGTGCTTGTGCTGCACCCAGGAATGCTGAGGGAGCTGCTGATGTCCTGGGGAGGTCACTGTGTAATAGCTTGGAAAGGTCCCAGTGCCTGAGAGCTTCTCCTGATAGAGGAAAGGGAGCTTCTCCCTTTTGTGCCTTCAATGGTATCAAGAAAGAGGATCTGGAAAATGAGAGGCAATTCAGGGCTGAACTTGTTCCAGCGTCGTTGTCTACTTGTATTTTGAAATTTACACAACAATTTACTCTGTCATTTAAAGTGTATTCCTTGACCTCATTCAGAAATCCAATAAACAACAAACGGGCCCGATCCCTTTTTTCCCAGGCTGGTCTGTGACATCAATTCCTTTTTTCTGTGTTCAAGCCACAAGTTTTCATAACCTGTAATTTGTAAGTCTTAATGTGTTGTTCCTTTGAGCAAAACCCAATAATTACTAACGGACAGCCAGTGAGCTCCTCTTTCCTTCTCTGTCATGGAGCAGTTGTTCCTCTGAGGAATTGTGCAATTTCATGTTCTGCTCCCGAGGTTGTCTCCATCTGACGTTGGTGTTAGGTTTAATTTGCAAGGATTAGAGACCAAGGTGTTGTTGTTGATTCTGTATGTCACGACACATAGAAGATTCAACCACAGCGTAGGAGATTTGGGGTGTCATCACTGAGGTCATTCCATGGCACATCAACACATGTCCTATTTGCATTCTTTCATCCTCCCTGAAAGAAATTCCAGCTCTTTCAGCTTCTCCTCATCTTAAGGATACTCCAGTCCCATCAGTGTCATGGCGGCCTTGCACTGCTCTTGGTCAACCATGGCCTTGTTCCACTGAAGAGCTCCAGCAGTGGTGGGGAACAGGAGGGTCAATGACCTCAGTCTCCTTGTATTTCTTTTCGTAATCCTCTCTGGGTAACTGCTGGAGATTTTCACAGCCAAGGATACATGGCCATGTCGTGATCCATTCATGAAATTTCAGCCCAGAACACTGACCATATTCTAGGCTGCAGAGAAGTAGGTTTGGCCAGAAGGAATGGCTGGGGGTTAACTGAAGACATGACACAACACCCAAATTGCTGTAGGCTTTGTTTGCATCTTTCACATTCAAGAATAAACCAGTACCAATCCATTGGCCTCGATTTCTCCCAACTGAAATCTGCTGCCAAGGTCAAATGGGCAAGGACTCAGGGTAAGGACACGGAATTGCAGAACATCAGGAAGGTAAACTCTCCCCAGCTTGTGACTCACAAGGCTGAGCCAGCCAAGAGCTGCTGCCTAAAAAATGCCCCAAGGCCATGGGACAAGGCTGTCCCGCCCCTCCACAACCAGCATAAAAGGCAGCCAAGAGCCTGTCTCCCTCACACACTTCTCCTCACACCTTCTCCTCCTGCTCCTCCAGACAACCAGGTGAGCCTCAAACCCTAGATCCTCCTGCACCCCTGGCCCCTCTCTGTCAGCACTCTCAGCCCCAGCATCAGCAGCCCTCACGCCTCCCCACAGCCCCACAACAGCCTTCACATTCTTTCACCCTCCTGCATCACTGCCCCTTGCACACCCACTCCCCTGCCCTCCCTCACCCCCCTCTCTTCCAGGACCCTCCACACCACACCCATGGCCTGCAACAACCTCTGCCGACCCTGCGGACCCACCCCGCTGGCCAACAGCTGCAATGAGCCCTGTGCCGTGCAATGCCAGGATTCCCGCGTCATCATCAACCCTTCCCCTGTGCTGGTCACCCTGCCAGGACCCATCATGACCTCCTTCCCCCAGAGCACCGTCGTCGGATCCACCTCCTCAGCTGCTGTGGGGAGTGAACTCAGTGTGCAGGGACAGCCCATCTCGGGGGGATTTGGCTTTGGCCTTGGCTATGGGCTGGGCTATGGCTACGGCCTGGGAGGCCTGGGCTGCTACGGCAGAAGGGGCGGCTACATCTGCTAAGGGATCTCAGCACCACCCCTGACACCACCAGTTTGGGGTGCTGCAACAATTCCTGCAAGCCAATATCCTCAGCTGATGGTCACTGTCCTTGCACCTTGCACTGGATTCCTTCCAGTTTTTTCTCCTGCCTCTTCATTCCTTTGCCTCAATAAACTTTTCTTGCATCAAAGCCTGAGACATCTCCTGTTCTTTTTGAATTCCAATGGTCTCACACCCTCACCGAGTGCATTCCACAGCTCAACAGGACATTGAGGTACATGGAATAGACCAACACAACCTTCCTTCATAAATATGTCAAAACTACTAATAACAGAGTCTGGCATAGGAAGCAGAGGAGGGAACACCTTCCCGAATCTGTCACACACATCTCTGGTTCATCAAACCCTTCAAAACATTAATGTTTTCCAGGGTACAGCTCTGGTAAAGCCTTTCCATGCCAGTGCACACTCGAGAAACTCTTTTGCCAGCAGGTCTCTTGAACCCTTCCAGCAAACTGAGGAACTGCATTAACCACCCGGGCAGGAAATCTGGAGTGCAAGTGCTTCAACTCCCTTTCTCAGAGTGATCAAGAGTAGGATTTCCAGCACCATGGACAGTTCAGTATTTGATCTCTCAGGACAGACACTTCTTCCACTCTATGGCCACCCTCTCCATGAAAAATTCTTTTATTCTTTGCCTAGGGAATTCCATTTGTTTTCACTTGTGCCCTTGCTCTCTTGTCCTGCATGTGAGCACTGGTGTGAGCAGTTTTGCTCCTTCACTTCACTCCCTGCCACCAGGGATTTGCACACACTGATGACACCCCACCATCCATCCTTGTCCACTGTGAGTCCCAGCTGTCTCATCTCTAGGAATGATTCTCCAACCTCTTTGGAGTCTTGTTGTCCTGAACTGGTCTGGATTCACTAAATCTACTTCATTTTCACACAGGGGAGAACTGTCCACAACACCAAACATGGGACCTCACCAGCGCTGAGGAGAGGGCAAAAGGCACTTCTCCCTCCTTGGTGATAACACTTTTCCCAATCCTAACCTGGGTACTTCTTGTTTCCCACACAGGGACACCTCCTGCTCCATTTCTTCTCAACCACAACCACAAAACAAAGCCTTTTTCAGAGAAGAAAAAAATTGTTCCAACAAGTACCCAGGCATTCCTTCCTACCCAGGATGACTCGCCCAACAAACAACACTTGGCAGAACTCCAAACCTGCCTTTACAGAACCCCATCTCATGTCCAGGTTTTCTGGACAGGTTTTCTGTGTTGGCTAAAAGGATCCAACTCCTGGCCTACAGCACTGGGGATTTACTCCCATCTGGACTCTGGGGCACTGACCACAAGCCTCCAAGTCCAGCCCTTCAGACCTTTCTCAGGCCACAATGCTGGACACAGACACAATCCAGACTTGCCTGGGTTGTTTTTGAGGATCATGCAATGCTCACCTCCAACAATCCTGGGTGGCCTCCAAATCCTCTTTCTGACAATCACAAGTGGGATCATGTTTTGGCACACAGGTAAAAATCCAAAATGCCCCAGATATCAAAACTTTTAAAGTAAGAAGAGCACCAAGACACCCACAGAGCAAAGTCAAAAGGTCTGGTCAGATATCACATCAAGCTTGGGCAGGTGGGATCAATACGGGGATGAAATGTGAGGGAAGCAGAAACACCTCCAGCACATCTGCAAATCCCAGAGCAGCCTGACAGGACTAGGAGGGAATGGGGCCCCTCTTCATAACACATCCACAAACCACAGCACATGAATGTCAGGCAGTGACCTCACTGATGACATCACTCTGCTCCAATGCTTTGGTTGTTTATTCTGCCCTCCCTGACATGAACCTTCCATGCAAACCCTCCCAAATACCCACTCACACTTAAAAGCAGCTGCCAAGGTGAGAAGGAAAAGGAGTCAAGAGCGGGGCATGGAATCATAGATTTCCATAAAGAAATACCAGAATCATGACAAAGAAAGAAAGAGGAGTTTGCTGAGCATCAGCTAGTAAATATTGGTTTTTACTCACAGGAACAAAACATAAAGACTTACAAGTTATACCTCATGCCTTGAATGTGGAATAAGTGAAGTCATGTCACAGAACAACCTGGGGAAAAAAGGACTCATGCCAGATGTGTTGTTTCCTTTTCGATTTCTGAAGGAGGTCAAGAAATACACTTTAATTGGCTGAGTACATAGTCATGTACAGTTGAGAAATCCAAATGGACCATAAGAATGGAACAAGCTCAGCCTGAAAAGCCTCACAATTTCCAGATGCAGTTACTTCATCCATTGAAGACACGAGGGGATGAGCTCCCTTCATCCATCAGAAACTGCTCCTAGGAAATAAGACATTTCCAAGCTCTTGCAGAGTGACCACCCCAGGACATCAGCAGCTCCCTCAGCATTCCTGGGGGCAACACAATGACTGATGGACATCCAGTGGTACAGAATAGGGGCCCAGTCATCAGAAGGAACCCACAAACCACAGCACATCAGTGCCACAGGATGACCTCAGTGATGACATTGCAAATCTCCAGTGTTTTGGTTGTTTATTCATTCCTCCCTGACACACACTGAACAATCAAATCCACCCAAATACCAATTCCCCCTTTAAAGTTGTTACCAAGGTGAAATGGACACAGCCTCAAGGGAAGGACATGCAATTGCATAAAGAAAACCACTCCCCACCTCTGGACTCACCAGGCAAGAGCTGCAGCGTGCAAAATGCCCCAAGGCCATGGGACAAGGATGCCCTGCCCCTTCACGACCAGCATAAAAGCCAGCCCAGAGCCTCTCTCCCTCACACATTTCTCCTGAAACCTTCTGCTCCTGCGGACACCCAGGTGAGCCTCAAACCCCTCACCCTCCTGCTCCTGCACCCCTGGGTCCTCTCTGCCAGCACACTTAGCCCCAGCCTCAGCAGCCCTCACACCTCCCCACAGCCCCACAACAGCCTCCACGTTCCATCACCCCTCAAATCCCCATGACCTTACCCTGCTTGTCTCCACCTCTCTTCCAGGGACCCTCCACACCACACCCATGGCCTGCAACAACCTCTGCCGACCCTGCGGACCCACCCCGCTGGCCAACAGCTGCAACGAGCCCTGTGCCGTGCAATGCCAGGATTCCCGCGTCATCATCAACCCTTCCCCTGTGCTGGTCACCCTGCCAGGACCCATCATGACCTCCTTCCCCCAGAGCACCGCCGTCGGATCCACCTCCTCGGCTGCCGTGGGGAGTGAACTCAGTGCCCAGGGACAGCCCATCTCTGGGGGATTTGGCTTTGGCCTTGGCTATGGGCTGGGCTATGGCTATGGGCTGGGAGGCCTGGGCTGCTACGGCAGAAGGGGCGGCTACATCTGCTAAGGACCATTGGTGCAACAGCTCGGGGCTCTGGCAGCAGCTACTGCAAGCAAAGCACCTTGGCTGATGGTTGCCCTTCTTGCAACTCACACCAGATGCCTTCCACTTTTTTCTCGTGTCTCTTCAGTCTTTTTCCTCAATAAAGTTTTCCTGCATCCAAGCCTGAGATGTCTCCTCTTCTTTGTGATCTCAAATTGTCTCACATCCTCACCCAGCACAGTGAGTGGCCTTAACCGGCTGTTGGCACAGAGGGGAAAGGGCTGGAACAGCTTTCTTAGGACATTTGTCCCCACCAGTAATCACAAAAATTGCACAGGAAGCAAGGTTGAAGTGTGATGTTCCAAAATGTGTCACAAGCCCATCACTTGTTACACCAAAGGCTTTGACACACCAATGCTCTCCTACTCATGGCTCTGAAAAAGCCACCACATGGCAGTAGACACTTGACAAACTCTCTTCCCCAGCTGGATTATCAAACCCTCCTAGTAAACAGTCACAAAATCAAATATTTTGGGAGAAACTCTAGAGAACAACTTCTGCTCAAGTAAGACCAAGAGCAGCCATTCCAGGACCATGGGTAGTTCCAGTTTTGGATCTCCCAGGACAGAGACTCCATCACTATTGGAATGCATGCCCCCCTGGTTTCCCCAGGGAGAGAAAGAGATACAGGAGTTGAATTAAACCCTTTAGAGAAATTAAAATATATTAAGCCACATAAATATGAAGTAGAAATATAGAGTTTAGTTTTAAGTAAGCAGACTCTAAGTGCCTCTAAGAATTTGCTAGCTAGCACAGAACCCAGAGCCCTATGCCTGGTAACTTAGCTTTAGACATAACAAAAACATCTCTAACAGTACTCAACAACTCAACAGGTACAATTTTTACATGAATGAGAAAGAACTTTTTACATTAATAGATATGCTATATGATAGAGCTTTTCACATTAATAGATATGCTATATGCATATGTTTTTGTGTAAGGATTAATATCATCCTTTGTAATTTTTTTCTAGTTTTATGTACTTCCAAAATTAGGTTTAGATTGGTGTAGAAAGAACGTTTTAGAACTGCATTCCTAGCTGATTGGGTAACTTATAGATAGGGATATGAAAATGCATTTATGGTTTATGGATAAAAATCCCCTGGTTTTGGGGAAATTGGATTGATCCATCAATCCTTTGATTGATCGGTCCATCCTCCTACCATCTACAACAAGAGAGAATGGGGCTTTTCCAGGGAGCCGTTGGCAGGGAGCCATTTCCAGGACTTTGTCAGGTATTATATCTCTTGGGGGGTCCTTCTGCCATTTCTGCTGCCGCTGCTACAGCAGTAGCTTCTGCTGTTTTAGCCACTCCTGCAGAGAATGTTGCTTGGGAATGGGAATCCGAGCCAGGAATCTGCCTTTCCCCTGTGGGTGGGACCTCTTTTCAAATCTGTTTTTCCCCATGGTTGAGACTCTCTGTTAATCTTCTTCTATGCCCCACTGGGACTCTAAGCCTTGTAAATTTTAGCAAGCACATACTTAGAACTCTTGCCTTCAAGACTGATGCATTTATATAATAAACAACTTTGTAATAACCAGAAAATGCTCTTGGCATCTTAAGACCCTAAACCCATAAACAGCTCGACTCACCACCTCTTCCATTCTGTGACCACCCTCACACCAAAAAAATGCTTCTCCTCCTTGCCCAGGGAATTACATCTGTTTTTACTTCTGTCGTTGCCCTCTTATCTTTCACATGTTGAGGATGGCCGTGATGATGATGCACTGCTGAGGATGGCTGTGATCCCTCATCAGGGATTTGCACACACCCCTCTCCATCCTTGTCTCCTGGGAGTCACAGCTCTCTCAGTCTCTCATTTGTGAAAGGTCTCCTAGCCCCTTTAGAATTTTCTTGGCCATGAACTCATTTTGTTTCACTAAGTCCATGGGCATCTTCCACTGTTGGGAGCCCAGAACTGCCCAAACCACACCACATGGGACTCTGTTAGTGCTCTAAAGAGAGCATGGGCCACCTCTCCCAACTTCATGGCAAGAAGTTAATGAAATCTATCTTGGATATTGATGACACCTTTCAACTAAAGCTTCATTGTGATCTTGTGGTCTTTTTGTTCTCCACCAGGACTACAGGAGCATGCTCAGCAAAGCTGCGTTCCAGATTCTCAGCCCACAGCATGACCCAGGCCAAGTACTATTCCTGTCCACATGCAGAACTTCTCATTTCTCACTCTTGAAATGCCGGAGAATCCTTTAACCACCCTCAGTCTCCAGGCCTCTCTGCCTGGTGGAACAATCAAGTGGTGCCTCAGCCGCTCCATCATCTGCCAGCTCACTGAGGGGGCAACTCTCCCACTGCTCACATGGAAGGGAAGAGTCCAGGAACTCACACCTGGCACAGATGCAGAGCCCAGGCCAGCCTGACAAACCTGCAATAGTTTGGCACCACTCTTCTCAACACACACACAAACAAAACCACACAATGACCTCACTGATGACACCCATATTTTTCTTAGGCTTTTGTTGTATATTCTGGTTTCTCTGACACACATCTTCCATGCCAATGCTCCCAAATGCAACCTTTCACTTTAAAGCTGCCGCCAAGGTCAGACTGACATGGTGTCCTTAAAACAAGACATAACACGGCAGAGCTGTGGGGAGGAAAACACTCCTCACATCATGACTCACAAGGCTAGGCCAGGCAAACCCTGCTGCCTCCAAAATGCCCCAAGGCCATGGGACAAGGCTGTCCCGCCCTGCAAGGACCAGCATATAAACCCATCCAGTGCCTCCCTTCCTCACACACTTCTCCTCACACCTTCTCCTCCGGTGCCCAAAACCAGGTGAGCATCAAGCCCCCAACCCTCCTCCTCCTGCCCCCTTGGCCCTTCTCTTTCAGCACGTTTGGCCTCAGCCTCAGCAGCCCACACACCTCTCCACAGCCCCAAAAGAGCCTCCACACTCCACCACTCCTCAAAACCCCTTGCCCTTCCCTGCCTCAACCCCCTCTTTTCCAGGACCCTCCACACCACACCCATGGCCTGCAACAACCTCTGCCGACCCTGCGGACCCACCCCGCTGGCCAACAGCTGCAACGAGCCCTGTGCCCTGCAATGCCAGGATTCCCGCGTCATCATCAACCCTTCCCCTGTGCTGGTGACCCTGCCAGGACCCATCATGACCTCCTTCCCCCAGAGCACCGCCGTCGGATCCACCTCCTCGGCTGCTGTGGGGAGTGAACTCAGTGCCCAGGGACAGCCCATCTCGGGGGGATTTGGCTTTGGCCTTGGTTATGGCCTGGGAGGCCTGGGCTGCTACGGCAGAAGGGGCAGCTACATCTGCTAAGGATCCTTGGCACTACCCCTGACACCACCAGCTGGGTGCTGTGGGAACACCTCCTGCAAGCAAAGCACCTCGGATGATGGTCTTCCTACTTGCACTTCACACTGGATTGCTTCAGCTTCTTTCTCCTGCCTTTTAATTCTTTTGCCTCAATAAAGTTTTCATGTATCTGATCCTGACATGTCTCCTCAGCTTTGTAAATTCCAGTGGTCTCACATTCTCACCTCACACAGTGCCAGAGAGAGCGTTGGGATGAACGGAAAAGGGGCACAAGACATTTCTTAGCAAATGTGTCACCACCATTAAAGGGATTGGGAGACCTTTCAGAACATGGCAGAAGTCCATCACCTGCTACAGAAAAGGCTTTTGACACATTAATGGTCTCCTGAGCACAGGGTCTGGTTGAGTGTCCCCACGCCAGCACACACTCAACAAACTCTTGCCAGCAGAACCCTCGAACCCTCTCAGCAGAGTCACAAAACCTTCCACTTGAGCAGGAACTCTGGGGTTCAAGTGCTTAATTCCCCTCTGCCCCAGAAAGACTAACAAGTGCAGGATTTCCAGAACCATGGACTCCCAGGACACAGACTCCACCACCTATTCCCCTCTCTGTCCACCTCCACAATGAAAAATTCTTCCCTCCTTTGCCCATGGAATTCCATCTGTTTTCATTTGTGTCCTTGCCCTCTTTTCTTTCATGGTTGCACTACTGTGAATAAATGGACTCCCTCGACTTCATACCCTGCCATCAGGGATTTTCATACATTGATGACTCCCCGCTGTCCATCCTTGTCTCCTGAGAGTCTCAGCTCTCCCAGCCTCTCCTCGATGACAGATTCTCCAGCCCTTTCCATATTTTGGTTGTCCTCCATTTTCATGTATTAAATTTCCCTAATAGGAAACGAAACCTCTGCTAGAGAAACTTAAGTCCATTCCCTCTTCTCTACGTCTTGGTGAAAGGGAGACAAGACTTTGTGTTAAACAATTTCCATTCAGATAATCCAGAGAGCAATAAGGTCAATCCTTTTCTGAAAATGGAACATCCCTGTTTTCTTCAGCTTCTCCTCACCTGTCTTGTTCTCTTTATCCTTCAGCAGTTTTCCTTTCCATGTGTCAGTCAGAGCCTGGCATTGTGACCCCACAGTGTGACCGTGCTGGGCCCAGCTGAGACAACTGACATGGATCAACCAGCATTGGATTTAGGGAGCTTGGGTGACCTTCATAAATCTCAAGAATTGCTTTCTCATCTCCATTAGAAAGGCCTGGCATATAGACTGGGCAGGAGAGAGGGAGCCAAGGTAGGCAGGGAGTGAAAGCACTGGAAGGAGCAGCTCCTCAGCCCAAGAACACCTGCAAAGGCCAGACCAGCCTTACATGGCTGGGAGGGAAAGGGGCCCCACTTCACAACACAGACAAAAACAACAGCACACCAATATCACAGGGTGACATCCATGATGACACCCCACCCCTCCCAAGCTTTGGTAGCATCTTCACCCCAAACTTACATGCACCATCAGCACCAGTCTTTAACCTCTAATCATCACAGTTAAAAGCTGCCGCCAAGGTCAGATGGACAAAGACTCAAGAGAAGGACATGGAATCACATAATTCCAAAAATGAACACCGGCACCATGACAAGGAAAGAAAGATGATGTTGCTGACCAGAGCGAGTAATTATTTGGGTTTGCCACAGGAACATGATGTTAAGCCTTAAAGGAGACAAGCTTTGGAACCATATGACCTTAATGTGGAATAAAAGACCTGATGTCACAGATCTGCCTGGGCACCCATTTCTTGTTTGTTTAATGGGTTTCTTAATGAGGTCAAGGAATACAATTTAAATGAAAGAGTACATTATCGTGTACAGTTGAGAATTCTAAAAGGGCCATAACATTGGAATGAGTTCAGCCTGAACAGCCTCTCATTTTCCAGATGTTATCACTTCATCGAATTCAAGACAAAAGGCCATGAGCTCTCTTTCATCCATCAGGCACTCCCAGCCATTGTCACCATTCCAAGCTATTATACAGTGACCTCCCCAGGACATCAGCAGCTCCCTTAGCATTCCTGGGTGCAACACAATGACTGATGGACATCCAGCGGCACAGAAGAGGAGCCAAGACTTCACAAGGCACCAAAAAACCATGGCACAAAAGGCCCACAAGATGACCTCAGTGATGACATTGCAAATCTCCAGTGCTCTGGTTGTTTATTCAGCCCGCCCTTGCACACACTTAATGAGATACTCCCAAATGCCAACTCACAATTGAAAGCTGTTGCCAAGGCCACATGGATGCGGATTCAAGAGCTGGACATGGAATTGCAGAGCAGTGGGAAGAAAAAACACTACCCATAACATGAGTCAGTAGGCTGGGCCAGGCAAAAGCTGCTGCCTGCAAATGCCCCAAGGCCATGGGACAAGGCTGTCCCACCTCTCCACAACCAGCATAAAAGCCAGCCCAGAGCCTCTCTCCCTCACACACTTCTCCTGCCTTCTACTCCTGCTCCTGCTGACAGCAAGGTGAGTTTCAAGCCCCTGATCCTCCTGCTCCGGTACCCTCTGAACCCTCATTGCCAGCATGCTCAGCCCCAGCCTCAGCAGCTCTCACGCCTCCACACAGCCCCACAACAGCCTCCACACTCCCTCACCCTCCTGCATCAACCCCCTTGCACCCCTCATCCCTTGTCTCAACCCCTCTCTTCCAGGGACCCTCCACACCACACCCATGGCCTGCAACAACCTCTGCCGACCCTGCGGACCCACCCCGCTGGCCAACAGCTGCAACGAGCCCTGTGCCCTGCAATGCCAGGATTCCCGCGTCATCATCGACCCTGCCCCTGTGCTGGTGACCCTGCCAGGACCCATCATGACCTCCTTCCCCCAGAGCACTGTCGTTGGATCCACCTCCTCGGCTGCTGTGGGGAGTGAACTCAGTGCCCAGGGACAGCCCATCTCGGGGGGATTTGGCTTTGGCCTTGGCTATGGGCTGGGCTATGGCTATGGTCTGGGAGGCCTGGGCTGCTATGGCAGAAGGGGCGGCTACATCTGCTAAGGGCCCTCAGCACCACTCCTGACACCACCATCTCAGGATTCTAGCCACAGCTCCTGCAAGCAAAGCACCTCAGCTGATGGTTCTCCTACTTCTACCTCACACCAGATCCTTTCAAATACCTTCTTCTGTCCTTTCTTCTTTTTTTTTTTTCCCCCTCAATAAAGTTTTCCTGCATCAAAGCCTGACGTGTCTCCTCATCTTTGTCAATTCCAATGGTCTCACCTCCTCACCCAACACAGTGCTGGGAAGAAACAGACCACTGGTGTGAATGGAAAAAGAACTCAACACCTTTCTTAGAAAATATATCACAACCTGTAACAATCAAGACTGGCATGGCAAGCAGAGATTGAGGGGAGACACAAGCCCGTCACCTCCTACACCAAAGTCTTTGACACAACAAATCTCTCTTGTTCATGGCTCTCTCCAAGTCAATCTGTGCCAGAATGCACTTGAGAAACTCTCTTCCCAACAGGACTCCCTAACCGTCTTCGAAAAAATAGGACTAACACAATGCAATTAGGCAGGAACACTGGAGTACTATTGCTTCATTCTCTTCTGCTCGATGATAGTCAGCCAGAGCTGGATTTCCAGGACCTTGGACAGTTCAGAACTGCTCAGAACACCTCACCTGGGACCTCATCATTGCTCAGGAGACTGCAAGAGTCACCTCCCCCTGCTTCCTCACAACACTTCTACCAATCCTGACCCAAAGCCTTGGGGTCCCTTTTCCAACAATGGTACAGCGACACCTCCTTCTCCATTTCTTCTCACCCACAACCACAAGGACGATTTCTTAGAAGAAAACAGTCCTTACATTTGATACTCATACATTCCTTCCTATCCAGGATGACTCCTCCAAAGGAACAACGCTTGGGAGATGCCCTTGATGAGCTCCAGGAGATGTCCAGCACCAGTTAGATTTTCAGTGTTGGCCAATGGATCCAACTCCTGGACTACATCACTGGTGACTTCCTCCCATCTGCACTTTGAGGCACTGACCACAAGCCTCTGGGTCCAGCCCTTCAGACCTTTCTCAGGCCACCATGCTGGACACAGACACAACCTGGACTTGCCTGGGTTGTTTTTGAGGATCATGCAATGCTCGCCTCCAACAACCCTCCAAATCCTCATTCACACAACCACAAGTGGCCTCAGCCCTTCACACTCAGCCTAAGTGAAGAACTAGGTCACCCTGGATATCAAAATCTTCAAAGCAGGAGGGGCACCAAGATGTCCACAGAGCACAGTGAACACGAAAAGTCAGGCCTAGGGTCAGGCTTAGCCAGGTGGGATCAAGGTGGGAAGCAATGGAATGTGAAGGAAGGAGGAGCAGCTCCAGCACAGCTGCAAATCCCAGAGCAGCCTGACATGGAATGGGGCACCTCTTCACAACACACCCACAAACCACAGAGCACGTGAGTGATTGCCACAGGGTGATTTCACTGATGACACCACACCTCCCCTAAATTTTGGTTGTTCATTGGGCCTGGCCTAACACCAATCTTCCATGCAAACCTTCTCAAATACCAACTTGTGCTTAAAAGCTGCTGTCAAGGTAAGATGGACAAGGCCTCAAGAGCAGGACATGGAATCATGGAATTTCATGAAGAAATGCCCACACCATGACAAAGAAGGGAAGAGGAGCACGCTGACCATCAGGCAGTAATTAGTGGTTTTTGCTAAGTGGAACATAGTATTAAGACTTAAGGGATATAAGATATGAAACATAACAGCTTGCAGAATGCCAGAATTGAAGTCACAGACCAGCCGTGATAAAAAAGGGATTGGACACTGTTTGTTTGTAGGTTATTCTGATTTTTAATGATGTTAAGAAATACATTTCAAATGAAAGACTTCCTTGCCATGTAATTTTCCAAAATTCAAATGGACCATGAAAATGAAACAAAAACATCCTGACCAGTACCTGGTTTTCCAGTTTCTGTCTCTTGATCTCATTCAAGACACAAAGGGATGAGCCAAGTCTTCACAAGGCACCCACAAACCACAGCACAGGCATGTCACAAAATGACCTCACTGATGACATCACACCTCTCTGGGCTCTGGTTGTTTATTCAGCCCTCCCTGACACACCTCAAACAATCAAAACCTCCCAAAGACCAACTCATTAAAGCTGCCGCCAAGGTCAGATGGACACGGCCTCCAGAGCAGGACATGACCCTGCAGAGGCAGGGGAAGGAAAACATTCCTCATCTCATGACTCTAAAGGCTGGGCCAGGCAAAAGCTGCTGCCTGCAAATGCCCCAAGGCCATGGGACAAGGCTGTCCCGCCCCTCCACAACCAGCATAAAAGCCGGCCCAGAGCCTCTCTCCCTCACACACTTCTCCGGACAACTTCTCCTCCTGCTGACAACCAGGTGAGCCTCAAACCCCTCACTCTCCTGCTCCTGCACCCCTGGCTCCTCTCTGCCAGCACACTCAGCCCCAGCCTCAGCAGCCCTCACGCCTCCCCACAGCCCCACAACAGCCTCCACACTCCCTCACCCTCCTGCATCACTGCCCCTCATACCCTCACACCCCCACAGTGCTCCCTCACCCCTCTCTCTCTTCCAGGGACCCTCCACACCACACCCATGGCCTGCAACAACCTCTGCCGACCCTGCGGACCCACCCCGCTGGCCAACAGCTGCAACGAGCCCTGTGCCCTGCAATGCCAGGATTCCCGCGTCATCATCAACCCTTCCCCTGTGCTGGTGACCCTGCCAGGACCCATCATGACCTCCTTCCCCCAGAGCACCGCCGTCGGATCCACCTCCTCGGCTGCTGTGGGGAGTGAACTCAGTGTGCAGGGACAGCCCATCTCGGGGGGATTTGGCTTTGGCCTTGGCTATGGGCTGGGCTATGGCTATGGGCTGGGAGGCCTGGGCTGCTACGGCAGAAGGGGCGGCTACATCTGCTAAGGGCCCTCAGCACCACTCCTGACACCACCAGCTCAGGATTCTAGCCACAGCTCCTGCAAGCAAAGCACCTCAGCTGATGGTTCTCCTACTTCTACCTCACACCAGATCCTTTCAAATACCTTCTCCTGTCCCTTCCCCCCCCCCCCCCCCCAATAAAGTTTTCCTGCATCAAAGCCTGACGTGTCTCCTCATCTTTGTCAATTCCAATGGTCTCACCTCCTCACCCAACACAGTGCTGGGAATAAACAGACCACTGGTGTGAATGGAAAAAGACTCAACACCTTTCTTAGAAAATACATCACGACCTGTAACAATCAAGACTGGCATGGGAAGCAGGGATTGAGGGGACACACAAGCCCATCACCTACAGAGTCTTTGACACAACAAATCTCTTGCTCATGGCTCATTCCAAGTCTCTATGTGTCAGAACACATTTGAGAAACTCTCTTCCCAACAGGACTCCCTAACTCTCCCCCAAAATAGGAACAACACCATCCAATTAGGCAGGAACACTGGAGTGCAATTGTTTCATTCTCTTCTGCTCAAACATAGTCAGCAAGAGCGGGATTTCCAGGACCATGGACAGTTCAGGCTCAGATTGCCCAGGACTGCTACTACCCACCTTTTACTCTGGGACAAACGACACATTGAAAAAGGCTTGTCTGCC